>JAILYF010000119.1:0-239133 GCA_025491095.1 Brachionus asplanchnoidis
TTAGTCCTCTTCTGTTCAGTATATTCATCAATGATATTCCAAAGAATAAAACTAATAGTGAATACTCTCTTTTTGCCGATGATCTAGTGACTTTTTTTTATTTATAAAAAAAGGGTAATCTAGAAAATAAGATAAACAAATATCTAAAAGAACTAGAAAGATGGCTCTGCAAGTGAAAAATGAAAATATCATTAGAGAAGTCTTGCTTTATGGTATTTTCTAAGTATAGTAAGGAAAATTCAAATCTAAACTTAGAGATATATGGGAACAAACTCAAAAGTCAAAAAAATGTAAAATTTCTAGGCATTAAGTTTGACCCAAAATTACCTTCAACTCTATGGTTGAGGATAAAAAAAAACGCTGCAACTCAAGATCAAATTTAATTAATTAAATTTTGTCAAACAAAAATGGGGCTTAAATACTTATACATTAGGTAATCTCTACAAATCATTAATAGGCTCGATTTTAGACTATTCATTTCCCTGTCTAAACTTATTTTTAGAATCAAACATTAAAAAATTCAGGCTATTCAAAACTCAGCAGTTCGATTCATTCTTAAACTAAAATATGATACACCCTCCGACATACTACATAGAGGCCTTTGATAAACTAAAACTATTAAAAGTCTCTAATCGACTTTTTGAGTTGTCTGAGAGATATATTGGAGTAGGACTGAGCCATTCTGTTCCATTAGTAACCAGACTGGTCGAGGAGTACACGAAGGGTTTCGAATCAAGATTCATCGAATACCCGACTCCACTGTGTAATTGCTACCTAGCTATTTCTTCTCATTTTCTTCAAACTTCAACTTTGTAAACATGTATCACATGTAACTTTATTCATCTTTTTTATTTTATTTAACTCTATTTTTATTTTATTTATTTATTTTTTTGATTTTATTCTGAAGGAGCTTAGGATACCTATAAAAACAGCACCCATCAAAAAAGCGAAAAAAAAGCACCCTGTGTAAATCGCATTAAATATTTAAAACCTTTTTTTTTTGATATAGTAATTTCTAACAACCTCAATTTTAATAAACATCAATTTTATATTAAAAAAATATTGTTATTATATAAAATTTTCAAGTTTAAAAAATTTGTACATAACACTTTAAAACACCCTGAAACACCCTTTTGATTCTGATAGAGAAGAAAAAGTTCTGGACATGTGAAAACCCTATAAAAACCGCTAAAACTGGTTTAGACCGGATTTTTCGAAACACCCTGAATATTTCTTTTTTAAAAAGGTTTTTCAGTGAAAGAAACAAATTTTAAAGGGTTTCTGGGGTCAAGGAATGCGATTTTGAGGTCGGTTTAACAAAATAAACTATTAATCGCGATTTAGTCAATCCAGGCCCTCAAGAGCTCACTATAAGATTATGAATTTTGACTTGGAAATTTTAATGTTGATTCTAGGGTAACTTTTTGTAATATAGTATGAAATTAAATTTTTAAATAAAAAGCATTTTTCAACATTTATTTTTTAAATTATTAAAAAAGAGAAATTTAATAAAAATAAAGACAATTTTTTTTGGTCTCTTATTAGACTACAAGACTTCATAATAAAAAACATTTTGGCATTTTGGCTTTTTAGCAATACATCCTAATTTTCTTGGGATTTTTTCTATTTTTTTGGTAAAAAAACTACTACCTAGGGTTTTCGACTCTGAGAAATTTGTATATAAATAAATTTGTTTAGAATTTATGTTTCATGCATTTTTTTACAATGCATTTTCATTGAATGATTTGCTATGATACAAATTTAATATGACAATCAAGATTCAAAAAAGGAAATAATTTACATAAATAAAGTAAGAAAAATCAAAATCATAATTAAATATTTACAATTTAATATCAAATCAAATTTAAAAACTTTTTCAAATTTTTTTCGGTACCGTTAACAAATAAATAAATAGTAAAATATTGATAAAAAGCATACAAATCTTTAAAACTAGAAGCACCAACAAGTCAAAATGACTCTTTTTCGATTATTGGCCTCTAAAATCCAAGTCAATTTTTGTATTTGAGCGTAATTTTTTTTTCAGCATAAAAATGATAAAACTTTCAAAATTAACTAAATTCAAATAAAAAAATTTTTGTCTTAGATCAAAATCAAGTATATACTTCTAGAGACACCAAAACGAGTCATTTATGTAGAACCAGAAGACTACTTTTTACTCAAGAAAAAAACAAATGTTATGCATGATTACAAATCAAAAAAAGTTGGAGTAGATCTTATTGATCAAATAGCAAAGTTTTATTAGGTAAAAGCTCCAACAAAACGCTGGCTGATGCAAGTATTGTATAACATCATTAATCTAGCTTGCATTAATAGCTGGATTCACAAAAGTGTGAATGCATTCAACATATCAAGGCGTGATTTTTTGATCAAACTTGTCAATGAAATCAAAAGTAATTACAAAAAAACTTTGGTTCCATCGTCATCTGGTTGGTTCATACTAATTTTTTCACTAGCAAAAAAGTATCTTTTTTGCGTCCATTAAAATAGTATAAAATTTTCACTAATAGAAAAAGACAAATTGATTAATTGATGTGTTTATTTAATATTTTGATAAATGCAAAAAAAAATTACATCCTCTAAGTCTATTTTAAGTAAAAAAAATTCAAAACTACGTCCTCTTCAAAAAAAAAAAAATAAATGATAAAATCAAAGAAATATCCTTAAACAATCGAGAATGTAAGAAAGATGGAATAGTCGAGTCAATAAAGTTTTGTATCGCTGGATCAATGACCAAAGAGAAACAAGAAAAATCCTCCAACTCCTAACGAAAGCTTTCTAAGCAAAAATGCAATAAAAAAAAAAAAAAAAAAAAAAATTTATTTACCAAATTGCCATTAAACAAGTTCTTTTTTACTTCTTTTGTTTTGTTTGAATTTTCTTTTTTTCAAAACTTTAGAAAACCAAAAAAAAAAAAAAACGATCGAAAAAAAAAATTATTATATTAATTATTTTTTTTTAACTCACTTAAATCATGTGACTAACACAAATATGAAACTTCTTTTTTTTTTTTTTTTTTTTATCTAGAAAGACAAAACTTTACTTTATTTTACTTTACTTTACTTTATTCTACTTTTTATATTTTCTTTACATCACCCTCGTGGTGTTTATTGAATAAATAATAATAATAATAATAACTACGTCCTCTTCGTCAGAACTGTCCACTAAGTCTTCATCCTCATCATCACTATCTAGCTCAGGCTCTTTTTCATCTGAATTTTGATCTTTTCGTTTGTTTCTAAAGCTAAACAATTACATAACGTTCTTTATGTAAACACCAACGTCAATACTATTGTCGTCTAACATCTTTTTGTAAATTTTCAGCTCAGTATCCTTACCAACGTCCAACTTCTTCCTAGGAGGAGCCGGTCTATTTAAAAGAGCATGTTTGTATTTGGTAAAAGTTGCTGTTTCTTGGATTTGGAAGACCTCAATTGACTTATAAATATTTGGATGTGCTCTCGCTACGTGAAGCTTTAGCTTGAAATTAAAGCCTTCAAGGCTATTGTTTGTGCGTGGACCAACCGTCTCATAATGGTTCCATAATTCAATTGGAAACGAACCTTCAAAATATGTGTTTACATAATAGTCTAAAAATTCTTCTAACTTAATGTTCTTGTGTGTTTCAGCAAAGACTGATTGAGACTACAAAATCAAATCAAAATGACCACTTATAGCATTTTGGGGAATTACCGAAATACAAAATAAACGGTCAAACCATGTATTAACTTCGACATCATTCTCGTAGTCATTTTTGAAGCCAAGTCTTGTGAAGTTTCTCAATAGAGCTTGACCAAAATGAAAAAGACAAATTTATTCACTTCTGTAAGTGTTAAATTTTGATTAGTGAAAAAAGTATTCTTTTTTAGTCTCATTGAAAAGTATACTTTTTTCACTAGCGAAAAAAGGCATCTTGAAGTTGATGATCAATTCAAAATATCATTTCAATTCAAAAAGTTAATCTTTAGATATTAAAATAAATATTTGATTTAATTTAAATAATTTTATGTAATATGCTTTACATACAATGTAGATTTAGATAATAAAAAAAATTGTAAAAACATTTTCTCAATCCGTTGATAAAATCGATTTTCAATTTAGTTAACTGATTTATTGTAAAGTTTTGCTTTCATTTTATAACTTATTTTGAATTTTTTATTTGAATTTCTTTTTTAAATTTAATTGTGAATGCTAAACAAAAATACTTTTGAATTAAAAATCTCAAATAAACTTTACAAAAAATCAGTTAATATATTTAAATATTAAAATCGATTATCAATGGACTGATAAATGTTTTTTCAATTTTTTTTTTATTTTCTATATCTACATTTTATTCAAAGCATGTTACATTACAATTATTTAAATTAAATCAAAGATTACGTTTAATATCTAAGGATAAACTTTTTGAATTGAAATGATATTTTGAATTGATCATCAACTTCAAGTAGCCCGAAAAAAGTATCATTTTGGTTTAGTGAAAAAAGTAGTATCTACGATCTGGTTCCCCTAAAAGCGCTCGTAAAAGGGTTTGAGTCAAGAAATCAAGAGAATTTATCTCTTAAACGTGTGTCTTGTCAAGTTCGTTTGTTTGTGTAGTTAAAAAGCGACAATATTTTGTTCAAAATGTAAAAAAGCAATGTGTGGATATTGTAAAAAAGAAATAGAGAGTATTCGTAAAAAGTGTAATTGACCATGGATTTTTAATGAGGCTTAAAAAAATACTAAAATTTAATAATGTAATAATTTTATTCGATTAATTTAATAATTTCAATAAAAAATTCAATAAAATACTTTCATAAAATACACGGTTTATTCTTTATTGTTCATAACGAGTCAAATGGCTCGTTTTGATGCTTCTAATGTGAATACAGTGTGACCTCGATTTTGTGAAACGTTTGGGTAAACCAAAAAATTTTCACAAAAATAAAATTTCACAAATTTGAACACAAAATTAAAAAAAAAAATATTGATAAGCAAATCAACATTATAGAAAACATGACATATTTATTTAGTTAAAATTTAATTTATTCTGGTAAAAAACGTTTTTTTTTCATAAATTTTTTCCTCAAATTTTCTGAGCAAATTGGGCATCTCATTACACTCACTTTGAAAAGTTAAAGTCTAAAAGTTGTGTAAATCGGCATTACTGGCTTTAAGGTCTAAAATTCCTGATTTTTCAGAAATTTCTTTAAACAATTGAGTGTTTACTCGAATTTCGTTGTTATTACAATTATTAATAAAGTTTCTTAGTTTATTTTAAAAATTTAGTTTTTGAGACTTTTTTTCAATGGTGATTCAATTGAATTAAATGATTCAAGTATTTTTTCCCGATTGTTTTTTATCCGGTTAATATTCGAATGGTTTTTAAAATTCAACTTTGTTTTATGACCTACTTTGTTATAATAATAAGTGTCTTTATCTATCTAATCTAAAATTTTTTTTTGTTAAAATATCGAACGATTGTCTCACCATTTTTAATTAAAATGTCTACTTTACAAATTCAAGTTTTTTTATATGCAATAATACATATATGGCGGCAAATTGAAGCTTGAGATCAAGATCAAAATATCAAAATAAAATGTAATATTATTTTTTAATAAAAGAGAAAAAAATTTTTTTCCCCGAGCAATTACTTTACATGTTATGTCAATTTTATTTTTATATAAAAAAATTTTAAAATATCTCTTTTTATTGAACTTAAATAGGTTAAGATTTTTTAATTGATTTGAATATTCAAAGTGAAGAATTTTTGAAGATCACCTAAAATCCTGATTCGGATCTTTTAAGTTAGAAAAGAATTTAAAAATATTAATTAAAAATAAAAAAAAAATGAAAAAAACAGAACTTGAACTTAAATATACGTAAAATTGCTTATTGATTTAAGAAGAAAAAGTTTTTTATTTTGTAAATCTTATTTTTGAATAAATTTTTATCCAATTTAATTATTAAAATAGACTTTTAAAGTAGAGATTTAAACGTTCGGTTCGAAATGATGAAATAAATTAAACAGAAGAGACGACTGAAAATCTAAAATATTCATTTGGATAAATATTTAAATTTTTATATTCAAATAAAATTAAAAAATAATTTTTCCTTTTTGAATAATTAAAATCAAATATAAAAAAATACTGTTTCCTTTTTTGAATAATTAAAATCAAATATAAAAAAATACTGTTTCCTTTTTTGAATAATTAAAATCAAATATAAAAAGACAAGAAACCTATTTCAGTCTAAATAAATTTTTTCGATGGCCAAAAAGAAAAATATTAAGCATCAATAAAATTTCGATTTGATTGATATAAGATGTTGTGAAATACAAAGGCAATTTGAAGTTTATGACCAATTTTTGACGCTCAAAATGATCAAATCAAACTTAAAATATTAAATAAATTTTAATTATTTGATATAATTAGTGCAGAGGTACATTTTTGGATTTAACAAACTTTGTTAAATAAATAGATAAACTCTGCAATATCAAAATGCACATTGCAGAGTGCACACATTTGATTGATACTATTTTAAGTAGATAATTTTTTGCTGACCTGTGCAGGTTTACCTTTAGATTTAACAAAGTATGTTAGAACTAAAAATGTACTTCTGCACTAATTATATTAAATGATTACAATTTATTAATATTTTAAGTATGATTTGATTATTTTGAGCATCAAAAATTGATCATAAACTTCAACTTGCCGATACAAATCCAAATTGAACAAAAATTCTTCCTTTTTCATAAAAAAAAATAAACGTTAATAAAAGATATTAAAAAGATTATTGCAACGTAGTTCAACTACGCTACAATTTATAATAATATTCATCATACTTTGTTGAACCTTTTTTGCCTAATATAAAATTTTTGGGTCTATAGCGTTATGTGATCACTGGTTCACTTAAAAGGTGAACCAACTTACCCAACCTAAATAGGTGATCAGTTGTGTTCACTTTTTAGGTGAACCAAAATATGTGTACAAAAAAATATTTCGAAAATCAAAATTTATTTTTTAATTTTTTTGAATTATAGGTGAGCCAAAAAAAAAAAGTGAACCAAAAAAAAATAGGTGAGAAAATTATTAAAAAAAATTTTTTTATTGATTCTTATGCTTGACAGTAATGTGTTTCTTGAGACCATTTTTTTCAAAATAATTTCCACAAAAATCACATTTTATAGGATCTTTTTGTTATTTAAAGTTATTTTTACAATTTCTTCTGTAGATGAAGAAAATTTGTTCTCATAAGTTTTTTTTTCAATAGTTAAAGCCTGACGCTTAACATCAGATATTTTGACATTTTTCAAACTTTCATCTAATTTCTCAATTATATCTTCTCTAGAAGTGTAATAACGAGTATTGATTTACAAGTACAAATTTTGCTAAACACAAGACCTTCTTCTCTATTTTCTTCTTCTCTATTATCTCCATCAGTTTCAGTTATTTTTTGATCATTTACATCATTATCAGAATTTAATTCCGTATTATCTTCTAATTCAGCTTCGGTATCATCATTATTACTAAGAGACTTAATAGTAATAATTTGAGTTGTTGACCAATACCTGTAATTGAATCGTTTTCATTCTCTGACTCAACACAAAATTCTGAAAAAATGTCTTCAGCATTTGTTAACATTTGTAAACACGACAAGTTCTACATCTCCAATTAAGAATTAGATTTTTGGCGTTTTTTTTCTCTTTTTCTGAGATCGGGTCCCATTTCTGATTCAAAATTTTTACAATTTTCGTTTCCACATGTTTTAATTGGTAAAACTAGTCCTAACTCGCTAAGCTTTACAAATTCTTTATATTCGTGACTCTCTTTTACTGATTTAAGCTTATCGCTTATTGTTTAAATATCTTTTTGATCAAGTTTTTAAAATTCAAAAAAGCGTTCAATTTTCTTAAATTATTATTTAAGGCATTTTATTGTAATTTTAATATTTTTAGTGCAAAAGTTTTGCAATTTTTTTAAAATAAGATGACTATTTATTAATGCTAAAATTTTGAAAAATCAAATTTTTTTTTACTTTGTCATAATTTTTTTGGTAAGTATCATTTTAGGTGATCACTTTTTATATTAGGTGAACACAATTATATAGGTATTAGGTGATCATTTTAGGTGTTTTTTATATAGGTGATCATTTTGAAAAAAATTTTAATTAATTAGTATTTTAATTAAGTAGTAATATTTTTGGTTCACCTAAAAAGTGAACACAACTGATCACCTATTTAGGTTGGGTAAGTTGGTTCACCTTTTATGTGAACCAGTGATCACATAACGCAATAGACCCAAATTTTTATTTTCTTTTTTTAGTCAATCAAATCAATCAATTACTACTTCTACTACTACTTTAATTTTAATTTATGAAAATGAAGAATTTTTGTTCAATTTGTATTTGAAATTCCCAATAACTTGATTAAAAAGATGAATTAAAAAATTTATCTTAATTAAAAAAAAGTATTACAAAGGATGCTACAATTTTTTTTGGGAAATTTTTTATTCTAATCTTTCAATTTGTACTGAATTTCACAACATGATTTTTTTTATTATAGTATTATTCTAGTTAAATATTTGAGTAAAAAATTTGAAAATTATAATATTAAAAATCATGTATAATATAATTATAGTTGTTATAAACTAATCGGTTCTGGTTCAATAGCTACAATATCATTAAGCATGCACAATCATTTTATTTTATGGTCTTGATTAATTGATTTGTGTTCATTCCCAAATACATGTTTTAAAATAATTAAAGAAATTTTGAAACTTATGCTCTAATTTTTATTAATTTATCTAAGCATTTAAAGATGAGAAATTCTTTTTAGGAGGTGATGGATTTCTTTATTTTATTTTAATTATGTTTAAATAATTTTATTTTTACTAAATAAAATAAAATTTGAATTTGAAATTGCTTCTTATTTAATTAATTATATTCTTCATTTATTTTTAAAAAATCTCTTTTAAGAAATAAAATAAATAAATATGTTAACCCTCGGATAAGGTTAATTTAATAAAACTCAGTTTATTTGTTTTTTAAATTTTATTTTATTAAATGATAAAATTACACTTATAACAAATACGACAATAGGCCTAGGTATACGTTTATGTTGTTTGTGGAAATATTCGAATAAGACTAATAAATGAAATAAAGTATTACATTTTTATAGTAAAAGAAATAATTAAAAAACATCAATCACAAATCAAGATAATATCAAATAAAATATTAAAAGTAGGAAAGATTGTAGACAATGGTCATTGAGATAACGATGACACTTTATATTAAATTAATTTAAATAAAACATCAAGATAAATAACTTGATAAGTTATTGAATTTGAGGATCGTAGATCATAGTAACAAATATCTAAATAATATTAATATTAAATGAAAATTTAAAACTGGTATTTTTTGGATGAACAATTACTGAATGCAAATTTAAGATTTGAATTTTGGGCCAAATTTTATAAAAAACAAAATACAAAACATCAACCAGTAAAAACTGATAAAAATTTAATAACTCAATTTAAAAAAAAAAACTTGATAACTTGTTTAATTTTTAATTTATTATTTAATGGTAAAGCTTTGGATTTTAAGAAAAATAAAAAAAAAGATCACATAATCTTTATTTAATTTATTTTTAATAGACATTCGAGCTATGTCCATTTGAAAATCAAAGGTCAAGAATTTGTAATTTTTGGGGTTTATATGCCCTTTTATAATAATAAGAATAAGGTTGATTCGATAGCTTTATATGAGACTACTCTATCAATCTTAATAGCTCACATGAAATTTTTTAAAGTCAAAATATTCCAATGTTCATAATAGGTGACTTCAATGCAGATCCATTCAGGCTCACTTGTAAAAAATCCTCAAATATAAATAAGTTAGATTCTCTACTGTACAATTTTATACATGATAATGACCTGGTCCTACTGGACTCATTAAACACACAATTTACTTCGTATACCTATACAAAGTATAAAAAAAATTCCCCCCCATATTATGCTAACCTTGACCATATTTTAGTCTCAGATCAAGGGAATATCTTAAAATCTATTCAATGTAACATTTTAAGTGACTTGGGAAATCTTAGTGATCATCTCGCCCTTAAATTAGATGTTACTTATGAAAATCTCCACTGTGAGACTGAATCTCTATATGTTAAGCCTCAAGTCCAACCCAGACTAAAACTTGAAATTTCTGAAGTATCTGAATTCTATAATAATAATTTATCTTATCATTTTTTTAATTCTTGTCTCGATTACACTGATCCCTCGAAACCTATTTTTAATGCACAAGAGCATGTTGATCTCTTTTATAAATCAATATGTGACTCAATCTCTAAAGCCTCAAATGAAGCATTAGACTATCAAAATATTTACTTTTCCTCCAATTTAGCTAAGAAGCTAAAGAAAAACAATTGGTTCAATAAGGAACTAAAATTGATAAAAGATAAGTTAATTGACATCAATCAAAAAATAAAAACGGATCCCTCCTTTGAACCTAAAAGAAGACAATTAAAGAAAGAATTTAGAAGAGCTCAACGACAACAAATTTATCTAAATGAATTAAAAGAGCAAGCAAAAATAGAAAGTCTTTTCTCTTTAAAAGATAGGAATAGATTTTGGAAAAGACTTGCACAGTCTAAAAATAAAAGAAATGTTAGAAAAGAAATAACCCTCCCACCGGATAAACTATTTTCTCATTTCTTAAATTTATTCAAAGAGGATGAATCCTCTCTCTCAAGTGATCAGATAAATATTAAAAAACATGTGAATGAAACATTTGTGAACTACACTCGTCCTGCTAATCTGCCTTTTTTTGAGCTGTCTCAACTAAAGAAAATAATATCAGAATTTGATAACTCAAAAGTAACTGGTTTTGACAAAATCTCCTATAACCTTTTAAAAAATGTAAATTTTGTTGGCTTTTATGAAATTCTACTTGAATTCTTCAACCAACTTCTACTATTCAATAAAATCCCAAAAAATCTTAATACTTCAAAAATTAATCCTATTCTAAAAGATAATTTAAAAAACAGCTATGATCTAAACAATATAACCTATTTCTATTTCAAACTGCTTTGCTCAAATCCTAGAAAAACTTATTCTAATTAACTCCCCTGATCTTTACAAAGTTAGTAATAACCAATTTGGTTTTAAGAAAAAAACCTCATGTAACCATGCCATTTTTGTATTAAAAGAAACAACTCTTAACTACATCAATAAAGGCTCTGGATGTAGAATAGCATCTTTAGATGCAGAAAAGGCCTTTGACAAAATTTGGCGTGATGGCTTATTCTATAAACTATTAAAGAGACTGCATACTTCCTACTGGGTATTGCTTAGGATTTATTATAACTCAGCACTAGCTGTTTTATCTCTTCCAAATAATCTAACAACTAAACCCTTTAAAATTGAAACTGGTGTAAAACAAGGAGCTATTTTCTTCTTTTCTTTTCAACATATATATTGATGATCTTATTAGAATGCCTTAACAATGAGATTGGAGCTCTTTATAAAAATCTTAATGTTTATATCATTGTCTACGAAGATGATATAATCTTAATAAGCCCATTTGACTCCCATCTACAAATGCTTTTGGATATTTGTGGATCTTATGGGAATAAATGGAGAATAAAATTTAATCCTAATAAAACAAAAGTTGTTAACTTTGGCACTCAATTATTTAAGTCGGTATTTCACCTTAATGGATCCGAACTTGAAGAAGCAAATCAGTTAAAATACTTAGGATTCATTATAGATTCTAATCTTGACCTTAACACACAGGCAGTTATAAATTTTAAAAAAGTTCAGAGCAGCTTTTTTGGAATTTCATATCTTCTCCCTAAAAATAGTCCTACCTCTTCACCTAAATTCAAATCATTTATATACAAAACATTTTGCTTATCTAAATTCACATATGGTCTTGAGGCTCTTACTCTTAATTCGACCACAAAGGATTCAATAAATATTACAAAACAACTTAATTAGACAAATGTTTGGTTTAAAAGCCTACTGTCACATGTCACGAGTCTTAAAAGTACTAAAATTATTCAACTTTGATGAACTTTATCTATTTTCAAAACTAACTTTTATTGATACAATTAAATATAATTATCTATCATCACAATTTTTAAAATATAGCTAAGTGACCCCCCCTCTAATAAATCTTTTTCCTCCGACTTAGTACTTATTTCCAAGTACTTTAAAATTGAAACCTCAAAAATTTCAGTAAATATAAACCAACTTAAACAAAATCTTAAGATTAATCTGATTTCTAATGATGGTATATCTGATTCAATTTGGTTATGTCTTTGCAATTTAAAATTAAAACATTACAGAACTCTCCTAAATGAGCTAATTCAAAATAAAAGAAATTCATGAATTTTGGTCCAAATTATCTTGCTTTCTAACTTTCATGCCTTTTTCTATTTTCGAACTAACATTCCTTTTTTATTTTTGTAATTTTATTTTTAGGTAATAATTTTTCATTTTTTAAAAAAAACACAAAAACACAAAAAAAAAAAAAAAATTTTTTTATCTTTATTTTCTTTTACTTCTCCTTAAAGGAGGTTAATTCAATTCAATAAATAATAAATAAATAAATAATCTAGATCACAAGATCACAAGATCACAATCAGTTACCAAAAAAGAAAGCAGAAGCTAAAAATAAAGTTTCCTTCAAAAGAGAAAATTTGGTTATCAAAAATATTACTGATATAGATCATTTATAAAAAAAATTCTTGCAATAGACATTTTAGAAAAAGATAAATAACAAAAAAATATTCTTGAACATAAATTTAAAATTTTTACAATTTCATAAACCTGAAAAAATAAAATTAAGGTAAAGCTTTTGATTAATATTTTGATTTATATTCTCTTACAAAAATTTTGCAATACAAACTATTTTAGAAATTTTCTTTAAAGTATAATTTTATTAAAAAACTGTTTTATCTAAAGTTTCATTTGAAGAGACATATTTTTAATCTAAAAATGAATCATTTCTTTTTATTTAAAAATTTGATACATAATTAAATCATCTATTCTAAATTTTTAATTAAATTCCAAAATTTGTGTTAATTGTCAAATAATAAATTTTTTCGAAAAATTTAATCACATCCAAATACGATATTCATTATCATTAATAAAATATAGAATAATATTCTTTTTTAAATTTAAAAATGAAGTTTTTATTCAAAAATTTAAATCTACATAAAAGAACTATCATAATTGTACTATTTTTTTTTACTATTTTTTGTATAAGAAATGAAATTTATATTTTCTTTTATTCAACTTTTTTTTTGAAAAAGACTTTTTGTTTAAACATGAGCCGAAAATTTTTCATAAACTTTCCCTAAACTCGCAGTGTTTTTGCAGACCAAATATCTCAATAGAAAAAACTCAGAATATTTCGACATTTTCAAAAACCAGAAATTCCTATTCAATACCAGTTCAGAAATTTACTTCTCTTCAGCTAAACTGTAATCTGTACAACTCGATTAACAGAGGACCCGGAACAAGAGTCATTTCTTTTTCACTCTATGACAAAAATCCTTTTTATTACAATTTATTAAAGAAACTAGTCAAACAAATAAAAGAAAAGTATCCAACATGGCTAATGAGAGTATATCATGATGACAGTATAGACAATGGAATAAAATGTGAAATGGAATGCTTGTGGAACGAAAAAGAAAAGAGCTTTTATGATATTGTTGATTTTTGTAATGTCAAACAAATAGCTGATGGACTTGATAATGTTGATTTGTCTTTTATTGCATGCAATGAGTTGGCGCTGGTTGCCTTTGGGTGACCATTTGTTGACTTTTGGTCCAGTAGAGACACTGACAGTGAAATATTTCAAAGAGAAATTGATTCAGTAAATGTGTGGTTGAATTCAACCACTGTTTTTCATGTTATGAGAGGTAAATGAAAATAAATAAAAGGCATTTTTTTTTATTTAAATTTTTATTATTATTTTATTTTTTTAGATCATAAAAGTCAATTATACAAAAATTCTAGGCGGTGGATGGGGATATGCAAATGAAAGGAATAGAGAACTGGGTGGATACTTATTAAAAGTTATCACAAACAACGCATTGCTTCATATTATAATCCTGATGGAGTGAACCCAAAAGGCTTAGATCAATCTTTATTAGGAAATTTTTTTTATAAATATTCGAAAAAAAATTCAACAACTCATGATAGTTATTTATGTCAAGTATTGGGTGGTGATCCATGGCCCACTAAGCGAGAAAAAGGATGTTTCTTTGGATGCGTTGGATGTTGTAAAAATAACGAAACAGTTTTACCATGTCCAATTAACTGTAGACCTAAAAATCATCAAGATTGGATTTATTGTTGACAGTTTTTTTAATTAAAAAAAAACCTGGCATTTCGTATCTTACGCAAAATTAATTTTTAATCTGAATAAGATTTTTTTTTAATTTCTGATTTTACTTTAGATTTTTAGTGTTCAAAAATTAAATCATTCCAAAAAATAGCTGATTTTTTAAAAAAATTTTAAGACATCAATGTTATTAACTCAATTTATATGAAAAAATTATTTTCATTTTTTTTTCTTTATTTGCACTCGTCGAAAATTTTTATAGTACTAAATATAACCATTTTTATTTATCATTAATAAATGCATTTGTAAATTAAAAATCGTGTCTCTTATACCTCAATATCATTGATATTGAAATTAATTAATTGATATTGAAATCTTATTATATAATAATATCAAAATTAGCCAATTAAAAAAGAAGATAAATCCAGTATTAATTTTTACATTTTGGTGGTCTGTATCTTTTTCTCTTTTCTATTACATACGATATTGAGTTACCTTCTACATGAGCTTTATGAACAGCATGTTCATTTGCTAAATCAGTTATTTTTTTGCAGAATTTTTTTACATTTATTTATTTTCAAAGAGGTGCTTAATTTAGAATTAAATTATAATGTTTCAGAAATTTAACTATTTCGTCAATATTGTTAGAATTAATCAATTGGGTTTGAAATTGAACATCAAATATTTTTTCTTTCTTTTTTTTATGTAAAATTTGTTTTATGAAAAATATAATTTACATTTAAATTATAAAAATTTTCAACTTTTATAAATTTGGAAATTTAATTATTCAATTAGCCATTTTTTTTTAGTTTTATTAAATAATTTAGAAGAGCTATCTCCCCAGGCTTATCCAAGCGGCAAAAAAAACCTCTTTTCAACTTACTTGCTCAAAATTAAATTAGAAAAATTTAAATGTATAAAAGGATACAATAAATAAAAAAATTGAAAAATAAGTGCTTATCTAGATAATTTTTTAATGAAAAAGTTTGGGATGTTTTGTTTGATGCAATATTTGAGTATTTTTATTCAATTTTGTTTTAATGCTTAAACTTCGATGCATATGCACAATCGATGTCTTGAATGGAAAAGATTTTACTTGCCTAAGTATTTGTTTTGAAGTTTTAGTATGCTTGTTTTAAAGCTGGGCGATGCTGCTTGATAAATTATAAAACTGCAGTCAAAGATTGATCGGATCATTGATTTGAATATAATGAGCAGAGACTGTCAAAATATGCTTTAAAAAAATATATATGCTCTTAATATGTTCTATATGTTTTTAATATGCTTAATAGCCATAAAAAGTAAACGAAATTATGAAAATTGATTTTTTAAATCTTCATATGTTTTAATTAATAAAAAAAAAAACCAAAATATGGTTTATTTATAGTATATTTTTATTAAATTTTAAATTTTTTAAAATATTTTTTTTGGAATTATAGTTAGAATTAGCTTATAAGAAAAAAAAATGCAATTTTCAAATGAATTTTGGGCAACATAATAAAGAGAATAACAAAAAACTTATTCAGAATCAGATTCTGAATCACTAACTTTTAAATCATCTCTTTTTTTTCAGAGATCGTTTTCAATTCCATTGAATTAAAATAAAAAATTGCGACGAAGTGTTGAGGAAGAAGGAATTCGAAAATTTGGCTTTTTTAAAGAACAAAAATAATTGATAAAATTTTTCTTTAATTTTAATTACATTAAAATAAGTATCAAATAAGGCTTTGATACATTTACAATCCAACTAATGAAGTGGAATATTTACTTTATATCATCATATCTTAATATTTAAAACCCAAATGTGTGAAAAAAGGTAAAATTTTCATACATATGCTTACAATAACAAACTTTAATATTTAAATACAGTGTTCTTAGAATTGTCTTAATCTATATTCATAGAATAAACTAAATATATAAAAAAATCATAAAAAGATATAAAAAAAGTATTAATGAGAAAAAAAATATTCAAACTCAATGAATCTTAATATTTAAATTTAAACAATCAAATATTTAAAATTAATATGATTATTTAATAAATATTTTGATTATCAGTAAAGCAAAAAAAATTGGATTGTTGTAAATTCTTTTATTAAAAGAATAATTTTTCAAATTTTTATCAATAAAATTAAAATTCTGTGAAAAAAAAGAATCTGGATTTGAAATTTTTAAGTCTCAATTTACTTAGAAACATGTTATGAGCCTTTTTTTTATATCATTTTAAAGTTTTTAAAGTATTTAAAATAGACGCATGGTAAAGCCAAACATCAAGAGCTGCATTAAAATAGCAATAATCAAAATAGGATTAACATATTTTATTTTTTAGCGGCTAAAAAATAAAATATGTTAATCAAAATAGCTTAGCACATAATGAATTAAAGACATAAAAGCTAAAAATAAAAAAAAGGAAATAATAATAAACATATAAAGAGCAATAAGATAAAAGTAAATTAAACTTTTAAATTGATAATAAAATCAAAGAAAAAAAAATCAAGCTTAAAAAAATTAAAATCAAATGTCGATGGAACCAAAATAATGCTTTTTTGATGATAATTTTTTTTTAAATTTAGACTCATAGGCCGTCCTATATCCGAGTTGCACCCCATGTGCGTTTTTCTGGTATCCAAATAATTAAATTTAATTCCTGTTTTTTTTAATTTTAAATATTCCGGCAGCGAAGCAAAGGGTTAAACCTTGTTTTTATAAAAATAAGTCTTTTGTAAGTGTCTTTTTAATTTAGAGTTGCTAATAAAGTATAATCTTGGTTAGTCGAGAATAAACTTGGTTAATCATTCAATCATTTTTTGCTTTTAATTTATTATATTTAATATTGAAAAAATTTAATTTATCTCAAAAAACATTTTCTTATACAAAAAGAGTTTTTATTGTTTTAATCTTTTTTTTGGGAAAAAAAAAACAGCAGAATGGAAAGAATTTACATGCATAATAAATCTCAACTCTGTCACCAGCCGTGTAGTATCTAGTAGTTTCTACTAAGTTTCAAAAATGGTTTAATTAAGTTTCTCTATTGTTCTTGACAACAAAAGAAATACATTTTAAAAGAAACTTCATGCTTTTTTTTAAAACATTAGTGAAACTTAGTTTTACAGTCTAACCTCGTTATAACGAACTACTTGGGTGGAAAATTCGATATTCGTTATATCGAAATTCCCATATAAAATGATAGGGACAAAAAAAATTTTAAACCAAATTTTATTGATTTAAAAAATTAAAATAAAAATGCGAAAATAAACAAAAAGTTAATTTTTTTGTAAAAAAATCGGTAATAGATGGTTAAAGCTACTTTCAACTATAAAATTTTCAATATTAAATAATAAATTAATTACATTAGAATTATCATCTTTTTTGGTTTAAAAAAAATGTTTAATTTCATTTAATCTATTGATTACTTCTTTTGAGGTAATTACTTGTTTATTTTCATTTTGTTGCTCTTCAATTTATGTATCACCGTCTTGCTCTACTGGATTGTTTGTTGCTATTGAATCGACGATTTCTGCCTCTTTTCCAGCTTTGAAGTGGTTATTTTTTGCTCAATATTTTTTTTTGTAATTTCAATAACTCTATTCAATTTTTATATTTTTTTTTTATATTTTTAATATATGCATTTTTTTAAAAAAATCAATTAAATGAATGAAGTGTTAATCAGTCTCATGAGGCCTGGAACTAGCCTGTTGATTAACCTTGAATATTGAATTTAATCCAAAAATAACTTTTTAAAAAATGGAAGCAGCTGAATACTTCAACGAGAATGATTGTGGATTGTTCGCGATAGCTTACGCTAAATGTTGGCAAATGATACGGATCCATTTAATATTAGATTTGATCAAAAACTTATGCACTTAACTTATAATAGTTTTATTAGCTTTGGAAGTTTGTTTAACTTTTATGGTGAAATTTTATCTGAAAAAAAAAAAACTTGTTCCATTTACCATTAAGTGGTAATTTTTTTAAATATTTCTTCTAATTTTTTCTATTACTTACCTTTAATTTTAATTTCTAATTGACTGATTATTTCTAATATTTTAAAATAAAATTCAATTTTAACTGGCTTTGCTTTTTAATTTTTTTTAACACCTCCTTAATTAAGGGGAAAATATTCAGAGGGAAAATGTTACGAAAGGGAAAAAGTTTAACAGGGAAAAAAAGGGGGAAAATCTTTAGAGGGAAACATACTAAGAGTGAAAAATGAAAGAGGGAAAAGGTTACGATGACCAATTAACGGATGCCATTTTTTTAAATTCGTTATATAGAGGTTTTTTCTTAAGAAAAGTATTACTCGTTGTTTTTTATTTGTTCGTTATATCGGGATTTCGTTTTAAAGAGGTTCGTTGTATCAAAGAAAATTAGCAATCTTTTTCCTTTATAAAAAATCGGTTCCTGGATTCATAGTCGTAATATAGAGGATTTCGTTATATGGGGGTTCGTTATACGGAGGATCGACTGTACAGATGTTTTTTTATTCGTTTTTAAATACAGCAAACTTTGGAAAACAAATTTTCTATTTTGGGGTACGAGAATTTAACTTAAATAATTAAATAAACTTTATTGACATCTTAAAGCTAAATCTATCTCTCTCTTACTAATCCATACCACAACACCAAGCATACTTGAACATAACACACAAGATTTAAAATAAGCATAAAAGAAAATTAATTTTTATTTTGAAATATCTGATAAAAAATCATGATAGATCATTATGATAAATTATAAAAATAAAATTAAAAAAATACTTTTTTATTATTTCCTGATATCATTATTTTTTACTGTTTTTATCTTAACCATTTTGAATTTTTAAGTTGAATTACATTGGTATTTTTATTTTTTAAAATCTAGCAAAAGTACATGTTAAGATTTTTTTTTATTAAAAAAAAAATTTATTTATCTTCATTATTTATATTTTTCATTAAATTAATCAAATAATAAAATAAATTGAAAATTTTTGTTGGTTTATTTTTTTGAAATTTCAATTTGCATCTCAGCTGGGAACTCGTTCAAATTTTTTTTGGCACAATCGATGCAAAATCGTTTTTTGTAATAGAACAAAGAACAATCAGATGAATTTGAGCAAACCATTTTTTGGCATTGGGAGCATAACGAGCCAAGGATCAAATAATTGCTTGCTTTCATTTGACTAAATGGGTCATCACACACAAAACTGTCTTCAATTAAAATTACCAATTCTCGTTTTTTAGAATTCAAATAACTTATTTGTTCTCTGGTCAATTCTTCGGCCGGTTTGGACAATAAATATCGATCTAATGGTCGGCGACCAAAATAAGTGTATTTGGTGTTAAGGTTGCATTTTGAACATTTGAACAAATTTTTTGTCTCCATTTTAATCTAAATTTTTATTCTATGTAATGATATTTTTTTAATAAATAATTAAAAATGATGTGCAGATTATCTAATAAACTTTTTAATTAATTTAGTTAGCCTTTTAAAATTTTAATTTAATAATAAAACAACAGCAAATTACAAAATAAATTAAAAATTTAATCTATCATTCAAGTCTAATAATTTTTTTGTTCACATAATTAAAAAAAATGAAGTCCCCAAAAAACACATTTTACTGCATCAATAAGTCAGAGATTGTAACAATCAAATAAACATTCTGTCAAGAATCAAATACCGTGATACCGTAACCTCGGATTTATAGACGCAGCATCTACTTCGAAAACGATATATAAACGCGACACGGTTACTCCGTAGAGGACCATGTTAAAAAAAATCAATTTTAAATTTTTGGCGTTTTAGTTAGGATTAGGTATTACATGCATGGTAAAGCCGGAACTTGACTCTATAATAGCATGCAATTTTTTAATATAAAAGAGACCAAAAAAAATTAAAATAAAAATTAAGTGCGTTAATAGGTAGAGTTTATTTCGTTTGTTTTGGTACCGCTTATCAATGTTACAAATACCAGTACAACACAAGTAGTTCAAAATGAAAGACCAACTCAAACTGAAAAAAAAAGAGTAAGTAGACCAGTTTTACCACGTGACGCAAATGGAAAAATAATTAGAAATTAAAATTAGATATTTATAGAATCATTTTATTTTAATCAATTTAATTGAAATTTTTAGGCTAAAAACAATTTTTTTACAATTTTTATTCAATTTTAAAATCGCATTATTTTTTAAAATCTTAACACTAGAATTACCGCGGTGTCAAATTGACACTTTTTTGAGTTTTTTCCTCTAATAAAAATTGAACTAAATTTAAAAACTAAATTTTTCTTTCATTAGTTTACTAAAACTAACTAATTGTTTCAAAAAAATTATAATTTGAAAAAAAAAAACTTGTAGTTTTGTCTGAAAAGAAAAGTTGACTTATCTTACCGTCGGTGTCAAATTGACACCGACTTCATTTTAGTCCAATTTTAAAGCTTTAAAACAACTTTACAACAACCCCACTTGTTCGACAAAGCCGAATACACCAGCTCCTAGAAAACGAACCAGTAGTTATGACGAGTCTACAACTCCAGTCTCCCAAAAAAAATATCTAGATACAAGAAGAAAATGTCAAATTAGAGAAGCTTGCGGTGGATCAAATAAAACAAATACTTCTTGTTGTGAATGTAAAAAACTTGTATGCTCGACTTGCCAAGAAGAACAAATTGCTAAATCATTATGTTCAATTTGCTTTAAAAGTGGTAAAAGAATTAGATAATTTTTTGAATCACATGCAAAATTTTTTTTTAAAATATATTTACAAAATAAAAAATTAAGAAGATAAATTATTAGTAGCTTTTTATTCAAAAATATAATAGATTTTCAATAGTTTTATAGCTTGTGTAACTTTAATTTAAAAAAGGTGTCAATTTGACACCTCCGGTAAGATAGGTTATTTGAAATTTTGGTCATTCTAGTGTTAAATTTGATGCATGCACTTATACCAAAATAAATGAAATAAACTCTTCCTATTAACGCATTTAATTTTTATTTTAATTTTTCATTTAAATTTAGTAGATTTATTTTTTATTAAAATAGCGATGTTTTTATTTAATTAGTGAAAAGTAAATCATAAAAATAAAAATCATAAAAAATCATAAAAATAAAAACCGTTAATTTTCTTTCATTTTAATTGAGTTATTTTGGTTTTTCTTTTTTTAAATGATCAATAATTTTTTTCGTTTTTAATCCTAAGAGTGGATATTTAAACTTGAACTAAGAGTCGTGATATTTTCTTTTTTAGTAGGAAAAAAAATTGATTAAAATAAAAAATTCAATTATAAAGTTATTCTTCAAAAAAAAATAGTTAATTTTAGTTTTTTTTGTTTTTTTAAAAGAAAATTTACCTCAAAAAAATAAGGACTTAAGTTATTATACGTAAAAATTTTATTGAAAAATGGAAAAAAAGTGGCCCATGATTTTCCTCACTGCTAATTTTAATTAAATTTTCTATAATTTTATAAAAAACATTGCTATTTTAACAAAAATAAATCTCCAAGTTGCGCACATTTTTAAGTATTTTTGCAGTGACTTTAGCAGTAACTTTACTAAAATAATTTACTCATATAAAGTTTTTAATAGAATGATTTTATCTACAGGAAGAGTGAAGTTGGGAGCAATTTTTTTTCAAATAAAACATTAATAACTTTTTCAAAATGATTATTGATATAAATATTTTTTTTTAAACAAAAATTAAAAAATTTTGTTAAAATTTAAAATATTCAGCTATCATAGTTTAATCGGATTTTATACAATTTTAAATTAATTGGTCTGCTCCAGATAAAAATTGCTCCCTACTTCACTCTTCCATATCTATAGACATTTTTTCCCTGTGTCATTTTTTTAATTTTAATAAATCTTAATTGGGCTGAACTTTTAAATAATTTAGATGAGTTTTTATCAAAACAGAGGTAACTTATTAGATAAGAGTAAAGTTTATTAACACTAGTCAAAATGACTCTTTTTCGATTTTTGGTCGCTAAAATCCAAGTCAATTTTTGTCATTTGAGCATAATTTTTTTCAGCATAAAAATAAGAATACCTTTCTAAATGAACTAATTTCAAATAAAAAAAATTATCTTTGTGCAAAATCAAGTATATACTACTAGAAGCACCCAAAAATTTTGAATTTAGCTACAAAATCAATGGATGAGTCATAGAATATTAATAAAAAGTATACAAATCTTTAAAAATCTGACTCAAACCCTAATATTTGAACGAAAATGAGCAAATTTAAAAAAAGCAAAAATTAAAGTTGGCATATTTTACATGAAAGACGAAGAATGGGTTCAAAAAGAAATGAATTAAATAGAAGATCAATTTTTTTCTATATACTTTTTTTATCTAATTTTGTATTTTCACTCAATTATTAATTTTTTTAGGTAGAATATTACTTATAATTTCTTAGCTAATTAGAATAAAAACTTAGAATAGTAGTTGTTCTTGTAATTTCTTTTAAAAAAATTACTTTTGTTTTCAAATAATTGCATTAGCTGTTAATTAAAAATTTATAGAGATGCCTATAAAATACAATAAGAATCCTATTGCTCCAAAAGCTAAGGCAGGTCGAAAAGCTAATGTAATAAAATATTTAGACAATTTTTTATTAATTTGGACAGAAACTAATTATTTTTGGTTATTAACTTAAAATAAATAAAATAAACTAAAAAAAATCTTAGACAGAAATTAATTATTTCTGCATTACAGGTAATATTCTCTCAAAATTGGTGATTTGCGTAAATTTTAGAAAACTTTAAAAATTGACGTAATTTTTAGTATAATTACCTTGGAATTATACAGTAAGTTGCAAAAGTTTAGCAATTAATTATTTTATTTATCTTAAATTGTTTATTTGTTGTATTTTACGAAAAATTGAGTGCAACAAAAAAAAAAAGCACTAATTTGTAGATTTTTTTTCTGTATAATTTGATATATGAAACTCAGCATAAAAATATAATCAACTTTTAAAAATTTTATTTTAATTATTAATGAAAAAACTTCCTCTAAAAATTAAAAAATAAAAGTCGGTGCAAAACTTTAAAAATTGACGTAATTTTTAGTATAATTACCTTCAAATTACATTTGGCAGTATTACAGTACATTTATGCCAACATTTTACAGTGTCACTTACATCACAAGATACGCAGATATGCTTATCAATTTAATTTAAAAAAAAAAAGATTAAAATAAATTTTATTGTAAAAAGACTTAAAATTTTGGCTAAATATCTGACAAGAAAACAAAGAAGAACAAAAACACCTAAGCATTTGGATTTTTTCTCATTAGTTCAATATCACTTTCTAGCATTTCTTTTACCAAGTCCATAAATGAGACTTTTGGCTTCCATCCGAGATTTTTATACGCCTTTTCAGCACTTCCCTGCAAAAAGTCTACCTCAGTAGGTCTATAAAACTTGGCATCTATCTTTATCCTGACCATGCCTGACGCTTTTTCCACTCCCACCTCTTGCTCGCCACTTCCTTGCCACTCAATCTCTTTGCCAACCTCTCTAAACGCAATCTCACAAAATTCTCTCACACTATGAACCTCATTCGTGGCTATCACATAATCCTCGGCATTCTCCTGCTGCAGCATCAGCCACATAGCTTCAACATAATCTCTAGCATGACCCCAGTCTCTTTTCGAGTCCAAATTTCCTAAAGTTATAAACTCCTGTTGACCTAGGTGAATTTTAGCTACACCACGAGTTATTTTTCTGGTGACAAAGTTTTCGCCGCGTCTGGGCGACTCATGATTGAACAAAATTCCATTCACAGCAAACATGCCATACGCTTCACGATAGTTGACAGTGATCCAGTAGGCGTACAATTTGGCGCATCCGTAAGGTGATCTGGGATAAAATGGTGTTTGTTCTGTCTGTGGAATTTGCTGAACTTTTCCGTACATTTCACTGGTTGACGCTTGGTAAAATTTTATTCTTTTCTCCATGTTGCATGTGCGAATGGCATCCAGAAGTCGGAGAGTGCCCACTGCATCAACCTCAGCGGTGTACTCGGCAAGGTCGAAGGAAATTTTCACATGACTCTGAGCACCCAAGTTGTACACTTCGTTTGGCTGGATTTCGTAGATCAATTTTACCAAGTTGGTGCTGTCTGTCAAGTCGCCATAGTGCAGCTTCATTCTGGACTCGGTGTGAGTCCGTCGGTCAGCGTACAGATGCTCAATGCGGGCTGTGTTGAAGGAACTGGAGCGTCTGACTATTCCGTGAACAATGTAGCCTTTGCCAATCAGCAGTTCGGCTAGGTAGCTGCCGTCTTGGCCGGTTATTCCAGTTATCAACGCAACTCTTGGTGAATCAGCACTCTGGTTCATCTTGGAAAATTTTTAGATCAATTGGCAAGATTGGATATCAGGGTGGGCCATACCATGATTAATGATGAAAGAAAAAAAAAATTTTTTTTTAATAAATTTATTTGTTTATTTACACTAAATAAAATCTAAAATAAACTAGTTGAAAATTTAAAATTGGTTTTTATTTTAGTTTTATTCAATGTTGAATTTGTGGGTGAGCGCTTTGACAATTTGGCTGTCGGGCGATGCTGTGGTCAGCATGCATCCTACATAGGTCTTGGTGCCCCATGAGTGGTGACTGATGACTTTGCAGCAGCCGTAATCGACTATCTCGAATCCCAGCTTGCGGTATCGCTCGTCACTCTCATAAAATGTCGCATGGGTATATGGACTCTTGAACTAAAAATAAAAAAATTAGCTTAATTTTTTGAAAAAATAATTTTAAATATGTTAAAGAAATTTTTTTTTACTGAAAAAATTTTAAAATTTAAATTCAATTTTTTGGATACTTTTTTTAAGGCAACTTGAAGTTCATGATCATGATCAGATGATCACAATTTAATTGATTAAAATATTAATAAAAATTATGAAATTAATTTTTATTTTATTATTTTTAAATTAAACATAAGATGTTTATTAATTTAATTAAAAAAAAACAATTCGTTTTTTTTTCTAATTAATCTCAAATTGATTATTTTAGATTCTCTATAACATTTATTTAGAACTTCAATTAGCCTGATTGATAGATTTTCATAAAAAAATTAATACTTTAAAATATAGCATTTTAAGCGGTGAATGATGTGTCAATTCATTGGAAATTAAAATGATAAAAAAAACCTAATTGAAATATATTTTAAAAGAAAATTACTCATAAATTTTTTTAAATAAAGCTTTTAAAAAAAAAGTTAAAATTGATTAAATTTAATTAACTTGAGGATGTGTTTTGGAAAAAAATTAAATTTATTTGCTATAATAACAACTAACCAAATTAATATAAATTTCATCTACCTCACCAAAATAATTTCTTTAATACAATTTTCATTTTTAAAAAGTTTTTTGGAAAATTTAAATATTTTGTCAATTTAGCTGTGAAAAATAACAAGAGATTATTATTTTGAAAAAAATTCTATGATAAATTTTCAATGAATTACTAAAATTTTTTCGATTAAAAATTTTTTAAGAAAAATAATTCTATGTAATAATTATTCTATTAACAAAACATTTCGATGAATGAACGTTCATCAAAATTGTAATTTTATTATTATATTTAAAAAATTTTTTTAATTAAGTATTTTTAAAGAGTGAAAAGTCTAGAAATCATTTGTTGGCTATAATTCAGAATTAACAAAAAATTAAATTAATTAAAATTTTTTTAAATAATAATTTAAAAAATATTTTGGTCTCAAAATTATTAGTCTTTCTTCTTAAATAGATTTTTTTTACTTATTTATTTTTAAATTAATTAAATTATTAACAATGAATTTTACTAACCAAAGTGTTCAGTGATGTATTAAATCATGAAAAAATTTTTTTAATAGAAGGAAAAAATTAAAATTAAACCAAAATAAAAAAAAAGTCTTAGAATTCTTTTGGAAAAAAAAATTACCAGAAAAGTTTAAAATTTGCTGAAAATCAATTTTATCATTTAAAAAAATTATAAGAATCAAGTAAGGGCCAAAGATGACTTTTTTATTTCTCAGATTAATATAGGAGAATAATTTGTGTCTTTAAGTGATAAAAATTGTATCAATGGATTTATCTTTCAATTTTTCAATTAAAATCGACATTTTTTTAATAAAATTTTCGAATAAAATGTTTAAAATATATTAAGTGTTATTTTTCAAAAACTGAGCTGGAAAATTTTCTTCATACGCTAACTAAATGGATCCAAAAAATGAAAAAAAAAATTAGAAAAAATTTTTTTAGGTTTTAATTTATTTTTTGTCTTTTTGATTTTTAAATTTTCTTATTTTTAAAACTTTTTTATTGCAATAATAAAATAAAAAAAAAGACCTCTATCAAAAACTCTGAGTATTAAACAATGAAGAATTTATGAAAAGTTTATTTACCGGTCTACCCGATGACGGATCAATAAAGTCTGCCCAGCATCCTTCTTTTTCAAACACCGAGCACAGCTCTTGAGCAGTATCCACAAATTTTTTAATCAAAACTTCTCTCTCATTGTCAACAAGGTCATTCCATGTGGCCATGTCGTTCTCTGTCTTGAACGAAATAGTCAACACAGTCAGACTTAATTCGTCAATAGAGTTAGAGCGGAAATAATTTTGAAAATCTATAAAAAATAAAAAATAAATTTTTAATTAAAAATAATTTTTTTTTTAATTTAATTTTTTTCTTAAATTTAAAAAAAAAAAATTTTTTTCACCTTTTGCTAGCGATAGAGGACATTTTACAGCCTTGAGCTCGAAATAATTCTTTTTGACGCCCAAAGCATCCAAATTAAGCAAACTATTTTCCATTTTTTCTTTCAAGTAAAAAGCTCCACACGCTTCTCTTAACTTATTAGCTTGATTATCAATTGGTAGTGGTCTGTTTAATAGATAACTTAAATTCTCCTTTTGAAAAACGGAATTGTTCTCTGAAGATTTATAAAACTTCAAATTTTTTTCTTTTTGCTCCTCGATAAAAACACCAGTTTGCCCAGGTAAAGGAAAATCACTTGTTCTGTTTATTTGTTTGGCTAATTCTGACCAATTTTGCTCTGACCAAATGCTTACCTCTGTTAAATTTAAAATCATTAAAAAAATAAATTTTAATTAAAAAAAAAAGAATATATCCCACCGTTGTTCAATATGGAAAAAATTCCCGACCTTGTTCTGTTAAACGATGAGAGTTTTCTGCAGTTGATTAGGAAGAGCACGTTACGGCTTGATTGATTAAGCTTAAAAAAATTAAATAAAAAATGATGACGTAAATATACAAAGGTTAATAGCTAACCAAACTAGACATTTTTTTGAGCTGAGCTGTTTTTTAATGAAAAAGTCTAATAGAAGATTTAGAATTAAGTAGTTCCAGGTAGGCTTCTGATTGCCTTTACCGATGGGTGTATCAAGAAAATAGTTGTTTGAAATATAACGAAAATTCAATTTATTTATTATGAGAAAAAAAATTTATAATTTATAGCTGAGAGAAATTTTTTTTACAGTGCACAAATTTTTTCTCTTTTTTCTTGATCGAAAGATTAGAAATAATTTGAAATTTTAAAAGCTAATTTTTATCATAGATATCGTTAAAACATTTTGTTAGGCTGAATTTAATTTTACTAATATTTTGTTAAATTAATTCTTTATATTATTTTTGATGTTTTTTTTTCATCATTAAAATGCTTACTCTGATATCAAATTATTTTACTAAAATTGCGGCTTGATAAGCAAAAAATAAGTAAAATTTTTTTAAACTCAAATTAAATTAATTCTATTAAATTTTAATTGATTTTTTTAAAATGGACTCCACGAATTATGATAGAAATTTTCAGAGTTGTTTAAAAGTCACAAGTCTCAAGTCAAACCCAAGTCCGTTTTTTTTTCCTCAAAAGTCTGAGTCAAAGACTTTAATTTTTTTTTAAAAACAGTCCAAGTCCGGACTTAAAAATTTTTTTAAACATCAAAACTTTGACTCTGACTTTTCATCATTTTGACTTTATACTTTGACTTTTGACCAACTCTGCTACTTACACTAACATCATAAAAATAAAAATCCGAACTTTTTTTAGAATAAGTCTTGTTTTTAAGTAACAAGTTTAAGTCAAATTCATTACTTAAATTTATTTTTAAAGTCAAAATTAATACAGTACTGCTATGATAAACTGTTTTTACGAAAATTTTAGTAAATATAAAAAGGGCCAAAAAAAAACTGGAAAATGGAAATTTTTAAGGAATTTTTCTCTTTTTTTTAGAAAATTAAAATTAAAAAAAAAAATACGTAATTTTTCGTAAATTTTAATTATAAAAAACGGGAAAAATAGTAAATTTTAGTATAAAAATCATTTAAATGTAAAATATATATTGATCACTTAAAAAAGGTATTCATTTTATATTCCTTTAAAAGTTATTAATTCTAAGGTAATTAAAATAGTCATTGAGTTATGACTTGCACAAAAATTTTTATCAATATCTGCTTCATTTGGACCAGTTGAAAGAATTTTTTCATAGTTTGGTTACATTAACAGAGCACATGGGTCAAGATTAACAGCCAGGAATTTGAAAGCAACTTCTTTATTGGTATCAAATATGTATTTATTAAATCATTGACTTGACTTAAAAAAAAAAATTTAAGTCAAGTCATTGACTTGACTTAAATTTTACTTTTTTTTTTACTATTTTACTTTTAATTTTACTTTTTACTTAAGACAGATGACTTAAAAAAAATTCTGATCATTTTTACTTTGATTTAAAAAATTTTAAAAATTATTTTTCTTAAACTTTTGAATGGTATTTGATTAAATCTCTCTGCAAAAATGATGCAAAAGACATTCTAAATTTTAAATGAGGCTCTGCAAAGAATCTGCTATTTGAAGGAAAATGCACTTCATTAAAAAGTATTTAAGTATTTCAACTGCGTAATTTAATTGCAGAGTTTTTGCAGAGCCTCATCTAATATTTAGCATGTTTTTGCATTTAGCATTTTGCAGAGAGACTTAATAATATACCACTCAAAAGTTATTAAAAAAAAAACTTTTTGATCTGATTTTTTTGATTCTAAACTTCAAGGTGCCATTAAAAAACAAATTTATGATAACGACGGGTAAATGTGTTAATTGGGTGGCCAAATTTGAAAAACTGCTATATCTCCTTTATTTTAAAAAATATTTTCAAAAAAAATATGTTAATATGAAGAACTCGAAGAGAGGAATCGAATGATATATGTGATATATTTTAAAAAAAATTCTCTAAAATTTTGATTACGTCTGATGAAGTGAAAAAGTTTCGAATTAGTAATTCGTCAAAAACGTCAAAAAAGGTCCTTAGTATTACTTAAGATCTATGAGACCTCTATTGACTATTCGATTCAGTACATTTTCAAGAATGTTTTCAGAATTATAAAATATGCTCTTTATGATGCATGAAATGGAGTTAATTTTTAGGCCTTAAAGGGTTAAACAGATTTAACCCAATTAGTCAAAATATTATTCTATTTAACCCATTTAACCGTATAAGACTATAAAAATACAGTGACTCTATTTTTTTTTAATAATTTAAAAATATATTATATCGCTCTAATAAAATTTTCTCTTATCAAAAAAAATGTTTTATTTAAAAAAAAACAAACAAAGAATTTTTTTGATTATTTTGATGAGATTAGGAAAAATAAAAATTTCTTATTTTTTTTTTCAAAAAATACTTTTTTTACCATATTTTACCTAAATTTACGTAAAAATTAGTAAAAAATAGTTAAAAGAGTAACTTTTGGTTAAAATATAAACAAATAAATAGAAAATATATTTTTGAAAATTTATTAGAAAATAGTAAAAAATTAAAAAAATTAAGCTTTTTTTGTTGCCTTTTCATTTTTACCAGTTTTTACGTAAAATTACCAGAAATCCACTTGTCAAATTGGCACTGTATTACAATTTTAGATGTAATCGGGTTAGCCACTTTAACCCCTTTGGACTTCATACAATTAGCCGTCAGAAGGGGTGACTAAAATAATTCGGGGAAATTGGGTGACTATTTCTGAAGTTTTGAACAAAATGGGTGTGAAATATGCATTAAAATAAAAATATGGCACCTGGTTAGGCATGGTTATCATAGTTGATTGATTTTTAATATATCTTATTTTTAGCTGGTTAAAAATTGATTTGAAAAAAACAAAACTAATTATTAATTAAAACAAAAAAATAAATTATTCAAAAATAAAAATTTCAACTTCCAATGAAGAAAATTTGATCGAGTTAAAAAAATTTGACTCGATGTGTTTAACTTTTGACTTTTAGTCAACTTTTAGTCAACGTTTGACTTTTAGTCAAAAAGCTAGGTTTCCTGTGAAGAAGAGACGATTTTTACAAAATTTCTTTTGAAGTTACTTCAATTGTTCTAATAAATTAAATTCAAAAAAATAAATTTTGTAATTAAAATCGCTGAGCTTAAAAAAATATAAAAGCCTAAAGTCATTAAAAAATATATCGACTGGTTACTGTATAAAATGTTACCTTTTTAGTTAAAATTGATATTTACATTAAATTTTGACTTTTAATAACAAAATTTTGAACAATTAGTTGGCCTTTTTTTATTCAGATATATCAAAATATATAAAGAAAATAAAATTAACTACTAGAAATTAAATTAACTCCATTAAAACGAGTCAAAATGACTCGTTTTAATGGAATCTAATGGATAAAAATTTATTATTTGGATAAATCTATTCAAAACTTAATTTTAATTGAGTGAAAATACAATTTTTCGCTAAAAAAAGTATCTGGCAAAAATTAAATCCCATAATGAATTCATTTCTTTTTGAGCCGATTCTTCGTCTTTCATGTAAAATACGCAAACTATAATTTTTACATTTTTTAAATTTGTTTATCTTCGTTCAAGTATTAGGATTTGAGTCAGTTTTTTAAAGATTTGTATACTTTTTATTAATATTTTATGACTCATCCATTGATTTTGAAGATAAAGTCAAAATTTTCATTAAAAAACGAGTTAAAAAGACTCGTTTTGGTGCTTCTAGTAGTATATACTTGATTTTGTACAAAGGAAGTTTTTTTTTATTTGAATTTATTTAATTTTGAAAGTTATTCTTATTTTTATTCTGAAAAAAAAAATTTTGCTCAAATAGCAAAAATTGACTTAGATTTTAGCGGCCAAAAATCGAAAAAGAGTCATTTTGACTCGTTGGTGCTTCTAGTGTTAATTGAATAAAAACCAAAACTTCAAAAACATGTAAAATTAAATAATATTTTCTGCTTCTCACACCATGCTTTCAAAGTTGTCACGGTGAAAGAGTATCCGGATGTATTGCCGAGGAGTTTTCTCTTGTACTTGGACAGGTAGTTAGCAACTTGTATACTTGAAGGTTCGGGTAGACTGTTCGTGTCACGTCTCATCTTGCGGATGATTGCCATAGGCGTTGTGGTTCCTTGAGAATAGAGCTCGTTGATTCTTGTCTTAACGTCAAAAGACATACCAATTGTTTGACGCTCGGGCAATTCATGTACGTGGGCATCGTCCGATACATAAATAGTACCTTCCTGTCCTGTTTCATGGCGAAGCAAGTAGCATTTGACCGGGCATTTACTACCCCGGACAGTGTTGCATCGGTAAAATATCTTCTGTCCCTCGAAGGTGTCTTTGATATTTTGCTGAGCCCATTGTTGTTCGCTGTGTGTTGAAATCGCAGCTAAAGCATCCTTGTACGAGTCATAAGTCTTCAACTTAATATAGAAAAGTCCAGGTCCACGCCTAGCCCTCTTCTTCTTGGCTGCTGGTTCTTCACTGCCACTAGTATCATCTTCGCTGTCGCTAATAGCATTTGGATCGAAAGCCTTGTGGACTGTCATGACGGTGCTGGTACTTGTATCGGCGGTTACATTAGTTGTATTGGCGGTTTCATCCATGTCAACTGGTATGGCTATACTATTCTATTTTAGAAATGATGAGATTAGAAAGGATAAAAATGATAATTATTTATTTATTTATTTGTTTTCTGTACCGAGCTAGAGCTCCTTCAGAATAAGTTAAAAATTAAAAAAATAAAATAAAAATGAAATAAAATAAAATAAAAATAAAATTAAAGTTAATAAAATAAGATAAAAAAAAAAAAAAGAATTAAAAAAAAAGTAAATAAGCTAAATAAATGAAAATTAAGAATATATAAAATTGGAAAAGATTGTTACATGTGGCTCATGTTTAAATAGTTCAAGTTTCAGGAAAAAAAAGAAGAAATAGTAAGGTAGCAATTACACAATGGAGTTGGGTATTCAATATATCTTGATTCGAAACCTTCTTTGTATTCCTTTCACCAGTCTTACAACCAATGGAATAGAATGACTCAGTCCTGTCCCAACATATCTCTCATTCAATTCAAAAAGCCGATTCGAGGCTGTTAGTAATTTAAGTTTATTAAAGGCCTCATGATGTACGATGTTGGAGGGAGTATCATATTTTAACTTAAGAATAGATCTGACTGCTGTATTCTGAATTGCTTGTAGTTTTTTGATATTATTTTCTGAAAATGAATTTAAGCAAGGAAAAGTATAGTCTAAAATTGATCCGACTAAAGATTTATATAGATTTCCTAGTGTGTTCTGATTAAGACCCCATTTTTTGTTTGACAATATCTTAATAATATTTAGCCTTTTATTGCAGCGCTCTTTAATTTCATCTACCAGTATATTAAAGTTTAATTTAGAATCAAATTTAATACCAAGAAACTTGATTTCTTTTTGTCTCTCTATTCTGTTTCCATAAATTTTTAAGTTAAGATTATCACTCTCTTTTTTGTACCTAGAAAAGACTACTGAACACGACTTTTCAACTGATATCTTCATTTTCCACTTAATAAGCCATTGTTCTAGTTCGTTGAGGTATTTATTGATCTTATTTTCTAGGTTCCCCTTTTTGTTATAAATGAAGAATGTAACTAGATCATCTGCGAAAAGCAGAGAGTATTCATTATTTGTTTTGTTTCTTTTAGGGATGTCATTAATGTAAATACTAAATAAAAGAGGACTAATTACTGAGCCTTGAGGAACACCTGCAGTTATTTGATATTCTTCGCTCAAATGGTCATTCACATTTACCTTAAATGTCCTAGAGTCTAAAAAGGATTTTATCCAGTTAGTCAAGTAATGAGGTGGATTTATTTTAATCAATTTAAAAAGTAAACCTTCATGCCAAACCCTATCAAAGGCTTTAGAAATATCAAAAAAAAGGCCGCAGACTCTTTTTTTTCTATTGAATGATTCCACAATTTTTTGAATTAAAAAGAAAAGATTATCTGCTGTTCGCCAGTGTTTCCTAAATCCAGATTGCTCCTGGATAAGGAGTGAATTTTGCTCTAAAAAATTGTATAATCTTGAATATACTATGCGTTCCAGTAGCTTTCCTAAACAACTCGTTATACTAATTGGTCTATAATTTAAAGGATCTTGTAAAGTAGAGGCCTTTTTTTGAATCATAGTAATGTAAGATGTTTTCCACGCTTTTGGGACTCTACCTTCTCGAAGAGATAAATTAAAAAGTTCTATGATTTCTATTAATGAATTTCTAGGTAAGTTTTTTAACATTAAATTATGAATTTGGTCAGGTCCTGATGTCGCTTCATTTTTTAATCTCTTAAAAGCCATAATTAATTCATTTAAGCAAATTGAATCATTAAAATTAGACTGGTTATAATTCCTAAAGAAAACAGAGTTAGAATTTAGTATTTCGATATCTTTCTCAGTATCAATTAAATCAGAATTAGGACTAAATATTTACTCCTTTCAGTTTAAATGAAATAGAATCGGCATTATGTGATTTACCAAGTTCTAGCTCTGCTGGATTTGTTGGAATCCACTCAAAAGTTTTTAAAGCTATGCCAGATTTACTCTGTCCAATCTTATTTCAACTTTTTAATTGTTGTCTGGAATCAAATAAGATTCCTGAAGATTGGAAAATAGCTGTAGTTACTCCTCTTTATAAAAATAAAGGGGAAAAGTCTAGTACTGATAGCTATAGAGCTATTTCAGTTCTTTCGCCGGTATCTAAAATGTTTGAAAAATTATTAGCCAAACAAATTGTGTCTTATTTTGAGTCAAATAATCTTTTTTTTAAAGGACAGCATGGATTTAGAACTGTATTTTCCTGTCAAACGGCAATCCATGAATATATCTCTGAGCTGAACAATAGCCTAGATAAAAAAATGATCTCATTGTCATTATTTATAGATTTTAGAAAAGCCTTTGATCTAATCTATAACAATCTATTAATTCTCAAACTTTTTCATTATGGATTTGACAATAATTTACTTAGTCTTCTTGCGGATTACTTCGAAGATAGATCGCAAGTAGTAAAAGTTGCTGAACATGTGTCGAAAAAGGCTGACATAAAACTAGGTGTGCCTCAAGGTTCAGTTCTGGGTCCTCTTTTATTCCTAATCTTTGTTAATGACCTTTCTTATCTGCTTGGAAAGGTTTCAATTAAGCAGTTTGCTGATGACACAACTGTCACAAAATCTGGTGAAAATTTAGAGCAATTAATCAGTGACTTTGGGCCCATAATAGATAATTTAAACCAGTGGTGTTATTTCAATAAAGTAGACATTAATTGGTCAAAAACATTCTTTATGGTTTTTAAAAAGAAAAAAATAATTGTTCCCGAAATTATAACTATTCGTAACATCAAAATTAATGTTCAAAAAGAGATTAAATTGCTGGGGTTTATTATTGATGAGAACCTAAATTTTATTAAATTAGCAGCAAACGTATGTCTTTTGGTTAATAAAAGACTTTTCTCATTTAAAAGACTTTTTTATCTGTGCACAACTGTAAAAATTCAATTTTTTAAAACTTTTATTTTACCTCACTTTGATTATGTATTTACCCTTCTGTGTTACTTTTCAAAAGAAGCTATACAGAAATTATCAAACAGTTTTTATATCTCAATCCATAGGCTACTAAATTTGAAATTTAATTCAATTGAGTTCAATGACATTAATAACCAATTGGAAAAGTATGGTCTTTTTGGTTTTCAACATCGTGCCTTAGAAAGAATGCTTAATTTTGGCTACAAAATTATCAATTTTGCAAACTCAGCTCCATTGTTAAAAGAACAATTTATTAGAAACAAAACAAAAAATTTGAATTATAATTTGCGAAATGGAAACGATTTTATCGAGAAGGAAGCGCGAACAAAAAGTGGTGAAAAGACTTTTGGTTTTATTTTTACTCGGCTAGCGAACAAATCGATTACAAAAAGGGAAGGTTTAAAATTTTCAACCTTCAAAATTTCAATTTTCAATAACATTAATTTGATTTTTAATGAATCCATAAAAATTTTTGATAAATTAATTTTGAACTTTAAATTTAAATTTTTTTGAAAAAAATTATTTTTATATGAACTAATTTTAAATTTTAAATAAATGAAGAGTTAATCAGTCTCGAAAGAGATATGGGCACTAGCCTGTTGATTAATCTTGAAATTGATTTCTTTTTGTCTCTCTATTCTGTTTCCATAAATTTTTAAGTTAAGATTATCACTCTCTTTTTTGTACCTAGAAAAGACTACTGAACACGACTTTTCAACTGATATCTTCATTTTCCACTTAATAAGCCATTGTTCTAGTTCGTTGAGGTATTTATTGATCTTATTTTCTAGGTTCCCCTTTTTGTTATAAATGAAGAATGTAACTAGATCATCTGCGAAAAGCAGAGAGTATTCATTATTTGTTTTGTTTCTTTTAGGGATGTCATTAATGTAAATACTAAATAAAAGAGGACTAATTACTGAGCCTTGAGGAACACCTGCAGTTATTTGATATTCTTCGCTCAAATGGTCATTCACATTTACCTTAAATGTCCTAGAGTCTAAAAAGGATTTTATCCAGTTAGTCAAGTAATGAGGTGGATTTATTTTAATCAATTTAAAAAGTAAACCTTCATGCCAAACCCTATCAAAGGCTTTAGAAATATCAAAAAAAAGGCCGCAGACTCTTTTTTTTCTATTGAATGATTCCACAATTTTTTGAATTAAAAAGAAAAGATTATCTGCTGTTCGCCAGTGTTTCCTAAATCAAGATTGCTCCTGGATAAGGAGTGAATTTTGCTCTAAAAAATTGTATAATCTTGAATATACTATGCGTTCCAGTAGCTTTCCTAAACAACTCGTTATACTAATTGGTCTATAATTTAAAGGATCTTGTAAAGTAGAGGCCTTTTTTTGAATCATAGTAATGTAAGATGTTTTCCACGCTTTTGGGACTCTACCTTCTCGAAGAGATAAATTAAAAAGTTCTATGATTTCTATTAATGAATTTCTAGGTAAGTTTTTTAACATTAAATTATGAATTTGGTCAGGTCCTGATGTCGCTTCATTTTTTAATCTCTTAAAAGCCATAATTAATTCATTTAAGCAAATTGAATCATTAAAATTAGACTGGTTATAATTCCTAAAGAAAACAGAGTTAGAATTTAGTATTTCGATATCTTTCTCAGTATCAATTAAATCAGAATTAGGACTAAATATTAAAGATAATAGTTCTCCAAAGCATTTTCCCTTTTCTTCATTAGTTTTGAATTCCCTTTCATTTAAAATCAATTTAGGAATTAAAATTGATCCTTTTTTTGTTCTAAATTTATTTATTTTTTTCCAAAAAGGTCTACTTGTCAGTGGGTTTTTTCCCATCTTCTCAATAAAATCAAACCAATTTTGATTCCAGAATTTTTTTAAAGAGGCCTTTAATTCAGATGTAAGTTGATTAAATTTTTGCTTGAGCTTTTGACAGCGAGTTTTCTGGTAATTTCTTCTTACTTTCCTACGTTCTTTTATCAAATTAACAATGTTTGGCGGAAGACTCGTTTTGTAGATTTTCTGAGAAAGATATGGAATGCTTTTATGTGAAGCAGAAATAATTTTTTCTGTTATTTTATCATTTAGTTGATCTATTGTGAGGGAACTTTCAGTGACATTCACTATTTGAAAATTTAAAATCTCGCTGAATAATTGCCAGTTTGCTTTCTTATAGTTAAACTTTTTAGCTGCAGATTTATTTTCTAATTGATAGCCAATAGAAATCGATGCTTCGATTGGGAAATGGTCACTAGTCATGTCTTGACTATTTAAGACACTGAAGTCGGTAATTTTGTCAATTAATGAAGATGAAACTAAAAAAAGGTCAAGAATTTCAAAGTAATTCTTATTAAAAATATTGAAAGTAGGATGCTTATCATTGATTACTGAAAAGTCTAACTCGTTGATTATTCTTTCTAATATTTTCCCGTTTTCATTTTCCCCTACGCAGCCTATTTGCTTTGTTCTAGCGTTTAGATCACCACCTAAAATGTAGTTTCTACATGTTTTATTAACTGTTTTAAAAAAACTCAAAGTTCAGAAGCACATTGGATGGATTATAAAGACTAAATACAAACAATTCATTATTCTTTCCTAAGTTCATTTTTATACAAAGGAGTTCGTAATTGAAACCCTCGTAAGAAAAATCTTGTATAAATTCGATTCCTTCTTTAATTAAAATAGCTACTCCTCCTCCGTACTTGTTGCGTGGTTTTGTTAAGAACTGATAATTTTGAAAATCAAGATAAATATTTGCCTCACTCAAATCTATCTTTAATTCATTGAGCAAAACAATGTCGAGACATTTTTGAGCTAAAAAATTGTCTAAGAGGTGAACCCTATTATGTAAATGAAGACAATTCCAGTGTGTAATTACTAACCTTGTTTTAATAAGAGGTTTTGTTCTTAAAATTGATTTATTTGTCTTCTTGTTCATTCTAAATCTTCTTCAAAGCTGTTTTGACTGGAAGTTTGCTGAACAACTTCACTGGATGATTTATCTACTTGACTTGTACATTCAGTTGTTGAACTGTTTGAATCAGACTCGAAGGTGTTGTCATTTTCATTTTCTAAGACAACTAATGGCTTCTTTGATTCGTTTACGGTGAATTCTTTTTCATTTGGATCAGATTCGGAAAATATCTTGATTTGATTTTTTGTTTGGAAAAAAGCTTCAGTCTCATTCTGATCATTTGAGAGGACATTGACAGGTCTCTGACTTATTGGTAGAAGATCGTTTAAACGGCTTACCAATTTGTCTTCTAACACTGAAGTTTTGAGGTCTTGAGGACTAATTTGTGACATTACGTCATTGAGATTTGATGGCTGATATCCAGGCGTTTTTGGCATCATATTTTCATCATTGTCTTTTTGGTCAGCTTCAATTATTGATTGGGTTTCTTCTTGGTCAATGTAAAGATCATTGTAGTCATTGTAGTTATTGTATCTTTTTCCTCCCAACCGACTTTAGCTTTTCAGCAATGGAGCATTTTTGTGTTAAGTGTCCTTTCTGATGACACTTTTCGCATAGTTTTTCTTTGACAGAGCATTTCGCTATGTTGTGCCCTTCTTCATCACAAAAATAGCATTTCTGCTTTTGTCCAACAATTGACACAAGACACTTTAAACCATACATTATTGTAGGGCCTGACAAGCTTCCAATAATGTTCTCAACTTCTTTTGGAAATGATATTCTTACTCTTCTGACACCATTTTTCCTCTCGGGTCTATCTTTATATTTTTCTTCAGTGATGCTTTCAATCTTAAGACCATCAATCCGAACAGCGTTAAAAAAAGTTTCAAGTCTATGATTCTCGAAATCAGAGGGCAAATTGTGAAATCGAAAAGTACAATACCTTCTGAGATCCGGGACTTAATTTGCATCTTCAAGCCTGAAATTGGTTCCATTAATATTGATTTCACGATCGAAGATTTGGGTAACATTAAAAGCAGCATTAAACTCGATTATCCATACTTTGTTTGAAGAAAAATTGTAGACAGATGTGATCGCATCATTTTCCACCTGGTTTAGTACGATATCCAGTGCACCAAATAAGACCTTATGGCTAATCGGTTTGTCTAACCTCTTCAGATTTAGCTTGACCGAATTTTTAAATATCCACCGTCGGTTTTGGTTTGTTTTGTTGAGCGACATTGCCAACACACAACTTTCAACGGTTTTTTAACACGTGATGACGCTATTAATTAAATTTGATTTTTCAAACTTGCTAAGCCAAACGACAATTTTGAGTTTTTCTTTTTTTGATTTTTTTTTTAATAAGATTAATATCTTTTATTTATAGCCATATCAGTTGACACTTGCTGAGTGAATCAAGTAACAAAAATCAAAGCTTACATTTCAAGAAGACCATTAAAAGCAAATAAAAGACCGAAGTTTTTTTCCTCGTAATTCTCAGAATTGGTTAGTGATGACGAATTTATTTAGACGAGGTTTAATTAATTAGAGTAGACTTCGAAATATATTAGGTTCCATTTAATTTATTAGTGTAGATTTATATAATTATACTCAAAAGGAAATTTATTAGATGAAGAATAGATATTAATTAGATGACGAATAGATATTAATTAGATGACGAATTGGAAATATATTAGTGAAGGTAGAAAATGATAGCCATTTTAAATCTATGATTTTAATCAACTTTAATAAAAGAAAATACATTTTTTATTAGATTTTTTTTGTATGGTTGATTAATTTCAATTGTGGCGCTTTAAAAAAAATTTATATTTTTGAAAAATTAAAATTAAAGATAAAAATTAATTCTTAATAAAAAAACTGCTACAAGTTAAGTCAAGAATTGACTTTAAACTATTGGGGTCTTGTTATTAACTTGTTATAAAATTTTAACTACAACAGACTACTGATTCAACTCATTTACATGAAAAAACAAATATTTATAAAAGACTGAAAGATTTCTACAGGATAAAAAATGGGTAATCATAATTAACACTAATTTAATATTAAACCTAATTTTACAATTTTCCAAAGTCTAAATAACACATTTTTCTCGCATTTGAAAATCAAACTTTTAAAATTTTTTAAACCCTAATATTTGAAATTTTAATGATCTTTGCTTAAATAAAATTAAAATATTTGAAAAGAATTATTTTTTTATTAACTCAGGCCACGAAATAAAATTAACTATGCAACGGGGAAGAAAAAATGAGAAACTAAAACTTCTAATGATTCATTCAAAAAGATCAAAGATCAAAAACTTCATTTTTTTAATGTCTATTATTAGACTTAGTTAATGAAGTAAAGCGTAATTGTGCCATTAACTTTTTCATTAAAAATCAAGTGAGTAAAATTCTAATTCAACAGTGGCGCATTGATTTTACTTAAAATTAAATTAACTGAAACTTTTGTTAATTTGCCTAAAAAAGGTCGTCCTAATAATTTTTCAAATGCCTTAAATTATTAATTATATTTTCAAAAATTATGTGATAACAAATAAAATTTTTTAACTTCCTTGTAAATTCTATTAGTCTGAACAGCACATCATAAAAAGTGTGTTAAAAGTTATTTTTTAATTTACTTAAAATTAATTTAAAAATGTTTGTTTGCTAGATTTTAAGATATGTTGAAACGATTTTTGACTGTGTTTAAAATTATTTAAAAATTCTCTTTTATTTATTTTTTTTAGATAATTTAGGAACTAGTTCCTGGGGCTATGCTAAAACACGGACTACCTGTTTTTTACTAAAACACGGACCGCGGTCGGATGGTATTAGGAATTATCCAAAAACTTCCGCCCACCGACCATTTTGTAGAGATTTTGATGAACTTTTACGCAAAAGTATCAGTTGGCTCATAAGACCTAGTTTTTGACTTGTAAAACTAGAAATAGCGAGTAAAATCCTGAGTTTCTGTTAACGGACCATATGTTTTCAAGATAATGATTAGACCTTAACCTTCCGACCACTTATTATGTGATAGAGAATAGCCTTAGCATTATTGCAGAAAAATAAATTGTCTCCTAGATCTTTTTTTAAAAGCTCATAGCCGAAAAACTTAAAAAATCTTTTTTTGGAATAATTTTTTAATTTCAAAGAATTGATACTTACGGCACACCGTTTTGTAGATAATTAAAATCTCTTCATTCTTACATAATTAATATAAATTTATTTTAGGGCTCTCGGTCAAGATTTATCTTAATTTTTTTTTACTTTCAACTAAGCAACCTTTTTCAACCTTTTTTTTTTCTTAATTTATTTTTTATTTTTTAAATTATTTAAAGAAAAATTAACCCTCAATAAAAATAAATTCTTTTTTTACAAAAATTAATATAATATTTTTTTAAAATAATTAATAAATTTTTTTAAAATTTAAAATATTCAAAAATTTCTTATTCAAAAAAATAATTATAAAATAAAAGTTTGGCCGCTTGAATAGTTTTTTAATGACAGAAAAAAGAATAAAGGTCTAGATTTAACTACCGTAATTCCGTGTTGGGGGACGCTTGCATTAATACCCAAAGTCATATGTGAAGTGCATGCACAGACATTAACCCCTTCCATGTTAAAAAAATACTATTAAAGGTTCGACGCACTACATGTGCAACTTTGGGTATTAACGTGTGATACTAATAAAAAAACCAAGTTTAAATGTCGAGTTAATAATCAAAAAATCTTTTTTAGAGCAACATTTTTATTTGAAATTTTCTGAAATATTAAAAAATAATTTTGCATATTTCAACTTTTAGTGCGACCATTCAAACAAAATTATGAAAATGTTTTTTTAATATTAAAAATTATTTTTTTTATGCTTATTTAGTTATAGATGCAGCTTTTTTAAAATAATATAAAAATTAAAATATTAAAATAATATGACAGAGTCTTGAATTAATTATAGGAGCGGCGTTTAAAGACAAAATTAAAATGAAAAAAAAATACTATTTGAAAATCTTATTTTGATGATTTGTTTTTTGAGCCCTTTTTCCTACCAAGAGGCTTTCGAACACTCCCATCTTTGTTTAAAACTACAACTGGAGTAATATCAACTCTATTCAAGTTGTATTGTATTGAATGTATTGTATTGAATGTATATGTATTGAATGGTTATCGGATATTTGGCTGAGTTTGGACAGTAATCTTATTGATCGAAGTTTTGACTCATGTGGTATCACCTCTCAATTCAATTTACACACTGCCCTTGATCATATGATGAAAACAAACTGTTTAATGAACGATTTTGTAGACGATTTAAATGAAGCTGACGATATCGATGGCTTTGAGGATGACCAAGACTGTGTAGCTTCGGATTTGGCTGGAACTGTGCCTTCATCTCCTGAGCCAGAAATTCAACCAAGTCAACCCAGCCCTTCAATTATTTCGGTACAACAAACAACCCAATCATCTACACCTTTGTCATGCTCAGCCAATTAAGCATCAACAAATAGTCCTTTGTTTAATGTAAGTCAGCCTAGTTCTTCAATTAGTCTTGCCAAAAGTTCACCATTGTTCAATGATGAAAATAATAATCCAGTACAAAATGGAACAAATTGTTCAAACATTACGATTTCAAACCAGAATGAGGAAGTTATGCGTCGACCTCTTCAAAGTTTAAACTTGAATAGAGTTGATATTACTCCAGTTGTAGTTTTAAACAAAGATGGGAGTGTTCGAAAGCCTCTTGGTAGGAAAAAGGGCTCAAAAAACAAATCATCAAAATAAGATTTTCAAATAGTATTTTTTTTTCATTTTAATTTTGTCTTTAAACGCCGCTCCTATAATTAATTCAAGACTCTGTCATATTATTTTAATATTTTAATTTTTATATTATTTTAAAAAAGCTGCATCTATAACTAAATAAGCATAAAAAAAATAATTTTTAATATTAAAAAAACATTTTCATAATTTTGTTTGAATGGTCGCACTAAAAGTTGAAATATGCAAAATTATTTTTTAATATTTCAGAAAATTTCAAATAAAAATGTTGCTCTAAAAAAGATTTTTTGATTATTAACTCGACATTTAAACTTGGTTTTTTTATTAGTATCACACGTTAATACCCAAAGTTGCACATGTAGTGCGTCGAACCTTTAATAGTATTTTTTTAACATGGAAGGGGTTAATGTCTGTGCATGCACTTCACATATGACTTTGGGTATTAATGCACGCGTCCCCCAACACGGAATTACGGTACATTTATTGACAATTACTTGATTTTTTGATTTTTCTTAAAGCCTTTTAATGAATGCATGGTATAAATTTTCAAATTTTCTTATTCCTAAAAATAATTATAAAAAAAAGTTTGGTTGAAAGTAAAAATAAATAAAGAGAATTCTTGACCAAACATAAGTTGCCTTCTATTTAGCACCAGTTTATTTCTAATTATTTTAATTGTGTAAAGAATTTAATCATGAGGTGCTTGATAAAAAAAGCTGAGTTTGTGTACTCTTTCTTACTGAAACCTAATTTAAGAGTTTTTAATTATTTAGAGTCTGAATAACATGTTCTCAAGCCCCCTTAGGTGAATTGAAAAAAATTACTTAATATTTTTTTGAAATAAAATGATAAAAATTTTTATTTTTTTAATGAAAAATTTATTTTTACTAATTGAAAACATAAAAAAATTTTATTCTAATAAAGTTATTTAGAAAAATTAAGTAAATTGGTAAAAATGAAAAAAGTTTATTTAAATTTAATTGATTCATTTGGTTCGATTTTGTTATTCTTTATTTTTTTGGCATGATTTATCTTTTTTTTGAGATAAACTTCATTTTTCTGATCAACATTAAATGCTTTAAATTTATGAGAACTTGAATTTGATGATTTTTTGTTGGAAAAATGGAAGCCAGTAACGTGAGTCTTTCCACATATGACACAAAATCGCTTTTCTGGTGCTTTCTTTTTTTTGATAATACTTTTGTGCTCATTCGAATCCAATTCACTTGAATTTGTTGTTGTTGAGCTTACAGGCCTTGATGAGTCAAAATTCGACTCATTATCTGTTATTTGACTTTTTTCTCTGTTTAATATATTGTCCAAATCAGATTGCAAAAAATGGTTCTTAATTTTGTTTTTTTTTGAGCATTTCTTGATCAAAAAGAAAGCCAAAAAACCAAGAATTGCCACCAAAACCAAAACAGCTAAAGAAACAGACAAAGGAATTATCCAATTGTTATTTTCATTTTCTTCTAATGAGTTTTCTCCAATTGAACTAGACATGGTACTAAGTGAACTAAAATAAGAAGTTGAAGAACTGTGCCTTTTCGATACACGAGGGGTGATACTTCCTATTAAATTGATGCATCTTAACTCAGTTAATGCATCTTGTAGATTTTTAGCTTGAAAACAAAAAAGATTTATACCTTCTTGACCCGTTTCCAGATGGGTCCATGTAAAATTTACATACCACAAATCATTTGTATCATTATACAGAGAAATAGATGATTTCCAAAGACCTAAAGGTGATAGTGTCATTAGATCAACTACTCTGGATGAACTATTTACCACTATTTGTCCAAATAATGTCTCATTGTGTTGTACAATAAATTCAGAGCCATCTTCTGGTGTTATATAATAAAATTGAATTTGATCTTCATGCTCCTCAATGGTTTTGTTTTCGACATAAAGTATAAATTGAAGTGGTATGCTGCTTAATGGTAAATCATCTGTGGAATTGTAAAAGTCTTCGATTTGGAGAGCCATCACATAGAATCCTTCCAATTCGGGAGTAAAAGTAATTGTACAATTATCTTGGTCTAATAATGCTCCAGGAGCTGAATTACAAACGCCTGCACATTCACTTAAACTAGACAAGGACCATCTACATTTTACAACATCAAAATCAGCATCTCTTGTCGGAATCTTGATGACAGATGTGTAATTAAGTGGTAAGATGGTCAGAGGACTCATTAAGGCAATTGGAGACGAATTTGTCTTATTATTATCTTTTCTTTTGTTTAAATCTAGTTTTAATTTTAGATGCCATCTGCCTCCACCATAGACTAAATTAATCCAGCAACAACTTAAAAAATTTGCCTCTATTTTGCCAATAGATTGATTCAATGTAACTATTTGGGACTGCTGCCCTCCCGACCAAATGTATTCACCATCATGTATCCCATTGTCTGTGCAAACAACGCCAGGCCGTATTAGTAAATTGTTTCCAATTCTTATGGTAGCTTCTCTGGCTCCAATTATCTTTTGTGCTAAAATATGATCATCATTACATGGATAAGTATCAAAATCCCAATAGAATCTGTACTGAAAAACGATATCTATATTGGCTGCTAAACTTTGATCTAAGGGCTTCCATATAATAGAACCACCAAAGAAGTGAGAAGCTGCAATGATTTTAAAGAATAAGGCTGCATATAAAATATTTTTGTACATTTTTTATTAAAAACAAAAATTATTTATCAAAGAAATGGTTAATGTTTTTTGGAGGTTATTTTTTCTTTAAGATTTTATATACAAGATAATTTCATACTTTTGAGCATAGATATTTCAAAATTTCTGATTTAATTAAAAAAATGTAATTTGAAGTTGCTTAGTTTCTTTATTTTTTTAAAGTGTTTAATTTTTCGTTTCTGAAAAGTGTTAAAAAAAATATTTTAGCTGGCTTCTGTATAAAAAATTACCTAGCGAAGATAAATATTTACATAAATTTTTTATTTTTAATCAAAATAGTCAGATTTTAAAGATTTTTTAATATCTTTAAGTTTATTTAAAGAAATTTTGATTCTAACAAGCCAAAAGTCCTGGAAAAGGTGCTTGTACTTTTATTCAATAAATTTTGACTAATTTCTAATTTCATAAAAATTCTCATCATCAAAGAGAAATTTTTTCATTTATTAAAAAGTTTATTAAAATCAATTAATTTTTAAATTATAAAATAAATAAATCGATCAGCCAGCAAGTCCATCTATTAGAAGTTATTATTATTGAATATTTCTAAGTCTTCATTTCAGCCTAGCAAAATAATAGATTTAAATTTAAACAAAAAATTTTTTTTATTTTTTATTTTGGCTAAAGAGGTGAAATGATACAAATTATTTAAAGTTATTTAAAGAAATATTTTTTCGTAACAATATTTAAAAAAAAACACTTTTTTTTTATAAGAGCATAAAAGACTCGATTGTTTACAGTTTGTATCATATTTTATTTAAATTTATCACCACTCAAGCATACTTTAGATTTAGCCAATTGAAAAAAAATATTTTTAAATTTTATTCGAGAAAAAAAATCAACAAAAAAGAACACAAATTTTTGAAGTTTCTCCTCACTCCATAGCTGATCGTACTAAATAGATGAGTTCAAATCTTGAAGCATGTTAAATTTTGGGTTTTTACACCTTAAATTTAGAATATTAAAAAAAAGATCACCTGGTCAAACAATCAATTAAAATCATCCACAAAATTTCAAATAAGATAATTATAAATCTTATAGTTTTCAACTTTTTTATGGCTTTTTTTAAATTTTTTTTTCTAATTTCATTTTTCATTTCAGCTTTCCACTTTCTATAATGACCACAAACCATCCAAATGCCCAATATATCTTATCTATAGAATCGCCACGAGTGTGTTCTTTTCTTGTTATTATCTTTAAATGAAATTTCATTTGATTATTTAAATCTAAGTACGAATTTTTTCTTAGTTTCGTTTTGTTTGTTTAGTGAGTATAATTTCTTGTGATTATTTTAAGAAGAAAATTAAATAGAAATTCATAATCAAATAAAAATTTCAAAAAAAGAATGCGGCAAGTTTTTTTCATTAAAAATTATTCTATAAGCCTATGACTAAAAAATCAAACAAAAATCAAAATAAATCTTTTTAAAAACAAAATCACTGATAAATTTTTCGGCTATCTTTTATATAAATTGAAAATTCTTTAAATGCTTTTTATTTGTGGTCAAAATTTTGAGAAAAAATGTTACAAGTAATATCCAACATATTTCAAAAATTTACTAACTAAAATAAATTGATAAATGCAATTAAATAAAAATAAATTTAAACAACAAGCTTTTCCTAAATCAACCTAAGTTTTCCTTTAAAACCCGGGAAAATATTAATCTTTTCACATAAATTGATTTTAAAAAAATTATTTGATGTCTATTTTTTTCCGTCTCCTTAAGAGAAAGTTTTTGATATTATTTAAACAAAACGTAAACAAAGTTGTAAACATTTAAACAAAATTTTTAAGCAATATTTTTACTATTTTTTGTTTTTTTGTTGTGAATTCTCATTAAGGATTAATCATTCATAATCAAAGCTTTAATGCTTTATCAAGGGACCATGAAAATAAAAATAGAGCTAAGACTTATTAAATTAAAAAACATTTTTTCTAATTTTTTTTTAATTTGTATATCAAATTAAGATATTCGAAGCCTAGACAAATATCCCTTGAGTATTATGGTTAGAATTAATTTATTTAAATTAGAATGTGACCTATAGATTGCTGCTTGAAGAAAGAGCACTCTCCTTTCAGCATAAAAAAATAATTTACAGAATTTGAAATACGAAAATTAATTAAAATTTTTAAAGTTAAAATAGAATAAAAAATTAAATAAAAAGAAGTAGATAATAGTTTATAAATAGTTTTTTTAAATAATTTTTTTTCACTTCTATATTACGTTATGGTTTTTAGGGTTTACTTAAAATGGTACTACCAACTTGGTAGTACCAAGCCATATTTATGCAAAAATATTTTTGATTTAATTCAAGCGTTTTCTTTTATTTTGTTATTATTATTTTTTTATATATTAAATTTAAAAAATTTAAGTAATTTTACGTAAATTTGCATTTAAAATGATGTTTTTTATTAATATAATTTACAAAAGTGAAAAAAATTTAAAAAAAATCTTGTACTGCTTCAAATATCATTTTAATATTTCAATGTTTTCCATATTTATTTGAATTTAAAATATTAAAATGAATTACTACTTTATATTTGTAATAGTTTTTTAATAAAAATTTAATAAGTGAAATGTTGATCGGACTTTCATAGCTTAATTTATTAACCATTAAATAATAAAACCTAACAAAATTTGTAACAATTTATATTTAGAGTTAATTAAAGTAATTAGAAAAAATTTTTCCATAGAGACCTTTTTTATATAATTTTTAATAACTCTAATTTTACTTAATGATTTTATTTTTATAACTAACATTTTTAAAATTCTTATTCTATTTAATAAGATTAATTCACACCAAAATTTCAGACTTAGCTCAATTCTCTTTATATAAAAAATCTTTAAAAGAATAAAAAGTCTAATTCGATAGCATTCTAAGCGATGGTCTTTATTTTCTATTTGGCCTCGACTTTTGACCAAAATAATTTATTTACCATAATTGGCAAATAGTAAAATTTATTCTGATTTCATAAATCATTTAAAAAATGCAAGCGTCTCGCAAAATCATTTATTTTAGTAAGTTTATATTTTGAGTCAGTAATAGCATTAGTTAAATTATTCTTATTCAGGATCATTTAATTCAATATTTTGAATTCTGGGAACAAAATTTTTGATTTCAAACTCAAGAAAAATAAATGGAGAGATGGGAATTTATCACGCAATAGAAAATTTAAAAACAAAAATAAAATTTTTTAGAAAAATTGAAAATGTAATTTTTTGGTTGTGTATTTTTAGTGATGATATCAGAAATTTAGATTCAAAAAGATTAAATCGCCGTTTTACAAATCTCTTTGATATTTTTACATTTAGTTAAAAATTATTATTTACTTAAAAATTTTATTTAAAATTTTCTACCAATTGAAAATAAGAATAAAACTCTATTTTTTCGATAAAAATCTAAGACCAAAACCAATAGCCTTGGACGCCATTTCAAACTTATTAAAACTGTTCTGGGCTATATTTAAATTTTCCTCTACAACATTGGGATCAAAATTGATCAAATACTTAACACAATTAAAATGTCCGATTAGAGTCAATTCAAATGGCGGACTTAGTCTGGCAAGCTTCAAAATTTTGAATTCAAATTTAAAACACAAATCGTCCTTCAGCGGATCATTGTAATTAAATGTCGCCTCTTCACCACAAACTAACTTTGCACATAAAACATTTTCTTTGTTTTCAATTGAGCTAAAACTAATAAAAATTTCATACATGTCAATTTTCCTTAGAATTCTAAGCTTGTACAAATTATTTTCTGACAAATTCAAATCGGTTATGGTCTCGAACAACTTGGAATTATGACACTTCAAATTGCAGAAATAATTGGATTCAAAATTAAAAAAATAATTCTGAATAAAATGGTTGTAGGCCTGGCTTAAAAGAGTGCTCAAGTTGCCAAGCTGACTTACCGAATCCATTTTGACTGAGTCTACCATTTTCAAGCCATTTTTGTCTAGCTGAAACTGAATGCCGAACTGTTCGTATTTTGGAATCAGAGTCTGAATCAAAGGTCTGGCCATTTCTATTCCCTGTTGTATCATTGATATAAAAGATCCATTGTCTGGCAAACTGCGAGATTCCATTTCTGCATGAACTTTGTTTGTCAAATAATCTAGTGCTATGACAACTAAATCGTCTTCGTTTTTGATAAAATGAAAATTATTTTTGTGCAATTTTTCTATATTGTTCTTAAAATGTTGGTCTCCAATCAATGGACAACCGAATCCAATGAAAAAAATGTTGTGCGAGTTTTCAAAGCCTACTTTGGTGTTCAGCATTAGCTTGACTGCGATCAGACAGCTAACAGCTGCGCCAAGACTGTGGCCTGTCAGCACAAGCCTGTATCCTTGACTTAATTTTTTGATGAAATAGTTAAGGGGCACTGACTGTGAGCGGTCAAAAAAACCCGAGTGAACTTTGCCCATGTAAGCATTTGAAGAGGAGTTGATGCGCGCATCGGTGATAAAGTCGCTGGTGCAGATTGAGCCGCGGAATGCAGCCAGGATTCTTTTTTCACCAATATCGCATACCAAATACTTTATGTCGTTTAGAGGACTGATGTGTCTGGTGAGTGGTGAGGTGTGCTGATGGCTGTAGCAGATTTTGTTCAGCGAGTGGCTGTAGGAGACAAATGGGCTCGATTTGAGCAGGTCTATTGGATTTGGGTCGTAGACTATGCGACAAGCTATGGTACAGTTTAAAAGTAAATCAACATAGTCAGGATGTTTATTGAGGATTTCGCCAGCTATCGAATTTGCCATAGCTGAAATTATGATTTTGAAATTATGAAAATAAAAAAATTTGCTTTATTTTTATGAAAATATTGAATGCTAATTTTGAGACAATAAATAATTTAAATGATTAAGCTTAGAGTTTGGAAAGGTTAGATATAAGCATGGTAAAATTATATTTTTAAATTTTACATATATTTAAATGTTTTATCTACTTGAGCTAAAATTAAACTCATCTGTTTAGATGACTCTTTTTCTAAAGATTAAATATTAGCAAAGAATTTTTTTTATTTATTTTTAACAATCACAAGGCTGTATGAGCGTTGCAAAATTGAACAAAAATTGACCAAAAATATTTATATATAATTGTTTGAATGAAATTAAAATTAAAGATCAAAACTATCTAAAAAAATGAAACATAGTGGGAAATCCAATAATATAACTTTTTTTTACTATCCAAAAAACAAAAAAGATAAAAAATGTGCAACAAAGCATCTTGCAATATGTTGCAATTTTTTGGAGACTTTTTTCTTTAATTAAAATGTAAAAAAAAAAAGAAAAACATTTTTTAAAATATGAACTGTGTATTCTAGATCCTTGATAATACTATTCATAGGTCTGACGAAAATTATTTTGATAGCCAAAAATATCATACAATTAAAATATTAAAAGAACTATCAAAAAAGTTTTGAAGTAAACGCACCAAATTATTTTTATATTTTTAGATTTTTTTACCAAGTGATAGTTAGCATATCAGTAATATTAATATTATTTTTTAAACAGAAAATTTATTAATGCAAATCATTTATTTATTTTAATTATATTAGAGTTTTTTTTCTAAAGGATCAAAATCTCGATAGAGGATAGAAAATTAATAAATAAGTATATTTTTGGTAACTACGTATTTTATTAAGATAATTGTACAAATTGTAGTTATCCAAAAAAGTATTTACGTTCAACAAATTCTGCAAAATCTCTGCAAAATTGTGTAAAAGCTCAACTGTTGAAAAAAAAAATTTAATACAGAGGCACGTTAAGTGTTTAACCAAAACAATTATAATAAATTATTGGGTCTCCTTCATTATGTCACCAAATAATAAAGCATTTGAACAAAAAAAGGTCAAATTTGAGTAAAAAATACAAAACCAAATTGTTAAGATTAAGAATAACTTAATTTTCATATTTTCTACTTTTAGAATTTTTCGAATAATTTATATTCTTCCGGATTTTTGGTTTCTTCAGTCATTTTTTTTATCTTAATCTCCAAAAAATTATTCTCTTTATTTTTATTAAATTAAGTTTAAAACTTTTTTTCGCCAAGTTTTTATGCTTAGTTTAAAATTGCAAAATCATTTTATTTAAATATTATTTTATAATTCTGGAGAGTGTCTGAAAAATTTGACTTTGCTTATTTTTTAAAATAATTTGCTATTCACTGTTATTTATTAGATGACGACCAGCGATATTTATTTGGTGATCAATATCCTTTTTATGTGACTTATTTATGGTCACCTATTTTCTTAGTCAACAAAAAATGACCAGTGCTGGTCAACAACTGAGCAAAGTGACGTTGGTCACATAACGGGGTAGAACCGAATGATATATTTGTGCAAGGAAAAATGATTTAGCCAAGCATTGAATTCTTTCCATACTGTACTTAGGACTTAAGACCTCTTTTAATTAAAATTTTTTATCATTATTATCAATAATTGATGATGGAATGTTTTTTTATATCTTTTGCATATTTTAATTTCTTTATTTTTATATTTTTTCTTTATTGTAAAATTTTTACAAATTTGTTATTAATAAATTACTTTTATTTATTATTTATTTTCAAAAAATTACGCCAGTTTCGGCGATGTTAAAAAATTATAAAAATTTCAATATAAATTTTAGACAAAAGAATTGTAAAGTTTTTTTAGAGTTAAGCAGAGTATATACATTGAGTCTTAAAAAATTAAATTTACACATTTTTACATAATTTGTATAAAAAATTTAAAAATTCATTAATTTTAGTAAATAAATAAAGTTTAAGTTTTTAGCTAAAATAAACTAGCTGACAAAAGAAAAAATTGGTTGGACATTGGATTCTTTATTAATAAATTACATCAGAGAAGTCTTGGAATATGAGAGAATATTAAATTTTTTTTTGTATTTTACATATTTAAGAAAATTATAGATGTAATCTATGTCAAATTTGGGAAATATTTTAATAATTGAAAGACATTAAAAACAAAAAGCTAAACTTAAGAGTTTTTGCAGAATTTAATATGAGATGAAGCAATTGTTGTTTCACTTCAAAACAAAATTCTAGACTAGTGGAGCAAAAATCAAATAATTTTTTCATTTCTGTATGGAAATTTAGCATTAAATTTCACAATGTCTATTGTAATTATCAAAATAAAACTTTAAAAAAATGATTGAAACAATAGGATGACTTATTTGATTCACAACTATATTTTAATAATAAAAATAATATAAAATAAAAAAAATAATTTTAAATAATTTTATATAAAAATTGAATGCCTTTTATACAAAACAGCAAAAGTCTGTGAAGAAGCGCCTTTTTTTTTTGTTGATTGTACATAGTGGAGCTGTGAATTTAAAATGACTTGTTTGGTCAAAGCATTCCAAAAAAAGGAAACTCTGAAATTCAATATAAACTAAACAAAAATATTAATTGCTTCCTTTTTTTGAAAAAATAAGAATCAACGATAAAAAATTGCTTCATAATGTACCTTTTTGATTTAAAATTAAATCTTTTATTTCCTCTTTAAATCATTCAAATCAAAAATCAAATTAAAATCTCTTTGATGTTTAATTTATTGTCCTTCTGACCAAAAAAAAAATAGTGCAATATAAGATGTGGTTGAATTTTATTTAAAGAATTGTTCATATCTTTAATTTTTTCCAAAAAAGTAAATATTTTTGTTTAATTTTTGCTGAATTTCTCACCAGAAAAAGTAAAAATTATTTTGACAAGCCAAAAGAAAGAAAACATCCGACCTTTAAAATATTTTTTAATCTCAAAAGATAAAAAAAGATAGAAAGTTAAATAGTTATTTACTTATTAATTGATTTGTAAAGATTAAAAATAATACTTCAAAAAATTTTCTTATTTTTTTGTAACTGAGTTTAAGTAATGAACATTGGTTCTATATCGATTTAAATTCAATATTTATTTAATTTAATTAAAATTATTTTTGCAAATTTGAATTAAAATTTAAATATTTTTTTAAATTTTAATCTTAAATCGTAATAAATGGAATAATTTGCACAAATTGTCAATTTCATTAACAAAACCACATATTCGTGAAATTCATTTGATTTCACATTCATTTGCTTATTCAAAAGGTGTTAATAAATCAGCGAAATGAATTTAAAAATAATTATTTTTGAAAAGAGTATGATTTTTTTACCCTTTTAAAGAACAGACTAAAAAAAGACTAATAAATTATTAATTCATGATAAGCAAGAGCATTTCAGTGCTAACAAGTGTCGAAACAAATTTTAAAAAATTTGCACTCTTATCAAATTAAAAATTGTTCTACTCTTAAAATTTACAGAAACTGAACTAAAAAAATTGTACCCATAAATAACCTATGAAATTATCTTTATTTAGCGAGAAATTTATCATTCTAACTTTGAGAGCTGATTCTCACTATTTAAAGCAAGAAAAAAATTAAACACTCGACAATTTTGACGAAGAAAAAATCGGTAAATTGGCAAAAAATGGACACACAAGAGGCGAGAGACACAGAGCCCATAGCAGAAACCATCATCTTGGAACTAATTTTAGTCAGTGCAGTGATCGAATTCGATCCTCAATTTGATAACTTTAATGATTTTTCTAAATTTAAAAATTTATTTTATGATTACTTGATCGAATAAACAAACAAAATATTTTGTAAATAAATTTTTATTTTGTGTATATTTTTTTGAATTTTTTTAAAATAGTGATTTAACCAGAATGAGCATGAATCAATTACCAGATGAAATTTTGCTATCTATTCTCTCCAAGCTTTCTTTCCACCACTTAGTAAAGAACGCTTCTTTGACCTGTAAAAAATGGTACTCGCTCATACAGAGTGAGCATTTCTGGAAGTTTAAAATCAAAGCCGAGCTAGACGTGCAGCTAGGCCCAGGTCTTGGTCACACATCTTTGAAGGCATTCTATTTAAAAAAGCCATTTGGCCGAAATCTAATCAGAAATCCGTGCTTCAGCTCTGGTTTGGATCACTGGTTTGTTTCGGACCAATTTTGCACAGACTCAATTGATGACTGTTAAAATTCTGACAGCTTCATAATTGAGGAGCATGATGAATGCAGTGTTCCAGCTTTTGATGAAAATAAAAGACCCATTAAAAAATTTGCCACCTCATCATCAATTATTTTCAAATATCAATTGATTGATTTGCAGTCAGAGGCCTTATCTTGGCCTTTATTAGAGTATTTTAGGCCTAGCGTTACAATCAAAGACTCGTATGCTGGAAGACTTTATTTAGGCTACGAGTACTACATTCAGGTCGTTCTGTACGATGACAATTTAAATGAGCTTGGCTCAATTTCCTATGATGAAAAAGTGAGCGAAGAAAATTGGTCCAATTCTGAATGGAAAGAGTTTGTGTACACGTTTAAGGACTGCTCAAGTAGTTTAAGATTTATTTTGTTCATTCATGGAGGCAGGGATGCTACCAATTGGACTGGTTATTATGGAGTAAAGCTTACCAATTCTCAAGTGACAATTAATTGTAGTAATGAATAGAATTTTAACTTTTTTTGTATTTAATTTAGATTATATCAATATCAAATATAAAATTTTTAAATTTTCAAAGAATATAAACATTTAAAAAAAATTTTAAATTAATAAATTTATTTAAAAAAAATATTATTATATATTAAAACATTGGTCATTTCTTGTAGTTACTCTTTATTATTATTAATAAGGAAAAAGAAAAAAAAATATAGAAAAAGCAGGTCTTTTTAAAAGACCTGCTTTGAAATGATAAATTCAAAAAACCAAATCGGAAAAAACTCTTTAAAAAAATTAAATAAATTCTACTTAATTTTTATTAATTTTTTTAATAAATTTCTTTTCTTTTAAAATTTTATTATGGGCATTATAGGCCTAAGTTGGAAATAAATAATAATAATAATGATAATATAATAAAATCAAATAATAACCAAATTAAAGTAAAATCGTTTCGAAAAAAAATTAAAAGAAAATTAAAAAGACGTATATTGAAATTGAGTGCAACATGCGATAAATATTTACATAGTAAAAAGTTAACTTTTAGATAAAAAATAAAATCATGAAAAAGTATTGAAGAGTTCAATAAAAAAAGAACAAATACAGTGTTTTTATAAAAGGTCCATAATTGGCGTAATTTTCCATAATTTAAAAATTTTTTAATATGCTTAATCTAATATGAATGTTAGCCAGTAAAGATATGTGATTTTACGTAAAATTACGTACGGAACTTAACATTAAAATAGTAGTAAAATCGTTCCAAAATGCTTGCGGTCAAAAAAAAGAGGTTTTTGGTAAAATAAAATGTTGCAGTTTATCAATATTAAATTTATCAATAATAATTTATCGATATTAAATTTTATTTTTTCAAAAAAATTATTTTTTTTTATTTTTTTTTCAAATAATTTTTTTAATGAATTTAAGGCTAAAGATGGCAAATTTACATAAACGCAAAAATAAAACTAAATAAAATTTTATTTGAAAAAAAAAATTTATCTGAAGATTTTAAAATTTTTTAACTTTTTCTAAATATTTCAGAATCATAGTGTAGAAAAGCACAAAGCGATAAAAAAAAATTTTGTGCACATTTTTCTCGACTAGGTCTTTGAAGTAGTCAACTCAGCAGCCTTAGATTTTTGCCATTTTTTAAGTAAATTTCTGATAAATCAAGTTTCATTTGCTAACTTTATAGGCTTTTCCTTGACTATTGATAGATAATCACATCCTTTTTCGAACTGGGATACAATGAATCTTTGCCATATCCTAAGTGAAGGCTTACTAATCCAATTTATTAAATTAAAGGCTTTAAAAAATTTCCAATGTTCTTAATACTTGTTCAAGCAGCATGCTGGCTCTATTTGCCATCACTGTGGTTTGATATTTCCAATTTAGATTTGAATCCAATATGATTATATTTGGGGCCTTATTAAAAAATGTGATCATTTAAATGATGCTTCAATTCAATGATCAGTCTGGGTTGGTGAACAAGACTAATCATTGTGTGAATCAAAAATAATGTGATCAAAAATTCAAATTGTGATTAATACTTTAATTTTTGTGATCAAATTTTTATATTTTTCTACTCATAAACTAATTTTATTATCAAAAATAAAATAAAAGAACCATCAAAGATTGATTTAAATGTCCCAGAAGAACTACAACGCTACGAAGAATTCTTGACATTGTTGAATCCTTTTCTTAATTTTAAAAGCATTTTATTACCTATTTTTTTTCTACCAAATTTAGAGTATTTCTTTTTTTTATGATAAAGTCAATTTAATAAAAAAAAAATTACAAAAAAAATTCATTTTTTAATATTTTAATCAATTCATTGCAATATTTTTAAAACTTTGTAATAGAAAGTATTTAATTTTTGGTAATCAATATCATTTGATGTCTCATGTACAATTTTAAATAAAATATGCTGATGCTAAGGATAGAGAAATACACGAAAGTATTCTTTCAATTCAGTCACTTTGAGATTTTTTTTTAATTTTCGGATCGTTTTTAACTAAATGTACTAAGAAAATATATTTTTACATGAAAAATGACTAGTAAATTCTCTATTTCTCTTCTTTAGGGAAAATTTAGGAAATTTAACTTTTTTTTCTTCAATATCTGCGTTACTTAAGTATTTTTGTTTACAACAAAATTTATACATAAACCAGGAATTAAATATTTTAAAAATTTTCACAATTTAAAAAATAATATTTTAATTTTTTTCGTAAAAAATTTGAAAAATAATCATATAATTTAATTGGAAACTCTGTCGTGGTAAAATTTTTCTTTTCTGAACAGAAATTTTCGATATAAAAAATAATATAAAAATAACTTTAAAAAAGCAAAAAAAATATTGTTTTTTTCGACGGAAATCGTTTTTTTAATTAAATAATAGATTAAAATAAATTCTAAATTTTATTATATTTTTAATTAAAGATGCAAAAACTAATAAATTAAGATTGTTTTAACTTATAACACACTTCTACCGAATAATTACATATCAGAAAAAAAATTTGACTTATAATTTTGGTTTCAAGATTTTTTTTATTCAAAAAGCTAATAATTTTTTTTAGCTTTAAAATTCTATTTTTATTTCAAAATATTATTTTAATTTTGATGGTTATTGAATTGATTTTTTAATGAATCTTTAATAACTTGGACTGAACCATATATTTTGGTTTTAAACAAAGAGATCAAAAACTGTTTAACAATTCTCTAAAAGCTTTTTTAAAAATGAGCCAAATCAACACATATCACATTAGACCTTGTAATGTAGCATATTTAAATAAGTCAAAACTTTCTCAAAATTATCTAAGATTAAAAATTCAAAATTTATTCTACATTTTATTTGGTTATTTATTAAACAAACACACCAAATGATAAAAGCTCTTCTAATTCTCATCATCTAATCAATAAATAGTTGTTTGAAAAATAAAATAATTTAAATAAAATAAATTAAAATGATTAAATTAATTTTATTAATTTTCTTTTTAATTGCTTTGGTGAGTTTAATTGAAGGCCATGGTAGACTAATGGACCCACCAGCTAGGTCCACTGCATGGCGAGAGGACTCAAATCGTTTTCCGGTCTACTACAATGATATGGAAATGTTTTGTGGAGGAAAGCCAGTCCAGTGGAATGAAAATGGAGGCAAGTGCAGCATTTGTGGTGAAAACTGGTCTAAATCAAAACGATTTGAGAAAGGTGGAGATCTCTACCGAGGCCATGTTGTCCGAAATTACCAAATGAATTCCAAAATTCCAGTCACTGTTGAACTAACCACTAATCACCGAGGTTGGTTCGAGTTCAGACTGTGCAATGTTGACACTTTGCCTAATGGAGAGGCTGACCATATTTGTTTGAACAAAATTTTACTAGCTGATGAAAATGGAAACACCAGATTTAACACTCCGAGTCAAATTGAAGGCTGGCAAGGCTTCTTCCATAAGGAGCTTGTGATACCTAAAAATTTTAAATGTAAACATTGTGTACTTCAATGGAAGTGGAATGTTGGCAATTCTCATGGCTATGACTTTGACACTAGTGAGTACTGCTTAGGCTGTGGCGCTCAAGAACAGTTCTATGGATGTTCTGACATTAGGATTGTTGATGGAATTTTTATCTCTACGTCGGCACCGACTGAAAAACCACAAACTGCTCAAGGTGCTTTGTGGAGTCAAGTAATTCAAAAATTAAAATTACATGAAAAAACATTTTATTTAGAAAAAAATAATATTTAAAATAAAAAAAATTTATTTATTTTTTCAAAAAGTGCGGAGGTTTGACTTGGACTGGTTCTACTCAGTGCCAATCTGGTCTTAAGTGTGAATATGTTAACGAATGGTACTCACAATGTATTCAAAAAGACACGTACTCTGACAATAAACAGCCTGAAGTTCAACAATCGAACCAAATCGGTGGCAATATATGGGACCAAGTAATTTTTTTCTAATTAACTAGAAGTTTTTGTTTGACTTTGTATCTTAGTGTGGTGGTCAAAGTTGGAGTGGAAGTACCAAGTGTAAAGATGGTCTTAAATGTACTTATGTTGATATTTGGTATTCACAATGTTTTCCAAGCAATTAATAACCAAATATTTTATTGTGTTCCATATAATAAACTGTACTTGGACTTAATAATTTCAAGTTTTCCCAAATTTTATTTTATAATCTGAGTAAATGTCTGACACTACGGTTTGTTATTTAGTACACTTTAACTATTTTCCATTATTTAAAAAAAATAAAATGAGCACAGATTATTAAATAAAGATAATTTATTAAAAAAAAAGTTATTCTTTGTTTTTTCAAAAAATCATTAATAAATTTTTTCACGTTTTTCAAAGTATATATTTTCTTAAAATCTGAAGTTGAAAGCCTATAATGCTGAAGGATATACAAGAAGAAATGATATTTTAGAATCAAAAATGACGTAATGAATGGAATAACTCTAACTCTCAAGAGATCGACTAAAATGTGAATCGATATGAAGTTTATTTCAAAAACTCAAATTTCAACCCAAAAAAAAATAAAATAGTGGACTAAGAGTTGAATCTGCTGGGAAAATGTTGAATGGACACAAAGATATCAAGTGTCTAGAAATTGTACAAAAAAGGGCTACGAAACCAATACATTATCTCAGGCATATGACGTATGAGGAGAAATTAAGAAAATTAAGACTTCAAAAATTGTCTGAGAGGGGAGAAAGAGGAGACATGATACAGATGTTTAAATTCGTCAGGGGCTACAATAAAGTAAATTGGTCTCATCCAAGCATGCCTGCCGACTCACTAACGCAGACTGGACCAGCTGGGTTCAATTTTGACAAGACGCAAACAATTTAAGCTACCATTGCTAGGAGGCCACTGTCTCCGAGCTTCGTAAATGACCAAACATGGTTCATTTATTGTAGTTACTCTTTATTATTATTAATTAGAGAAATAGAAACAAAAATATGGCTAAAAACGATGCTGGTGATTTTAAAAGACCTGCTTTGAAATGATAAATTCTAAAAACCAAATCGGAAAAAAGTCTTAAAAAATTAAATAAATTCTACTTAATTTTGATTGATTTTTTTACTAAATTCCTTTTCTTTCAAAATTTATAGGCCTAAGTTGGAAATAATAGCAATAGAATAAGATCAAATAATAACCAAATTAAAGTAAAATCGTTTCGAAAAAAAATGATAAGAAAATTAAAAAGACGTATATTGAAATTGAGTGTAACACGTGATGCGTGTTTACATAGTAAAAAGTTAACTTTTAGATAAAAAATAAAATCCTGAAAAAGTATTAAAGTATTGAAGAGTTCAATAAAAAAAGAACAAATACAGTACTTTTATAAAAGGTCCATAATTGGCGTAATTTTCCATAATTTAAAATTTTTTTAATATGCTTAATCTAATATGAATGTTAGCCAGTAAAGATATGTGATTTTACGTAAAATTACGTACGATACCTTACATTAATAGGTAACTTATAGTAAAATCGTTCCAAAATGCTTGCGGTCAAAAAAATGAGGTTTTTGGTAGAATAAAATGTAAAATTGGCTCATTTCTAAAATTTATAATTAAACAATAACTTGACTTTTCCAATAACAGAAGGAGTCAAACAAGGAGGAAAATTATCTACATACTTATTTAATTTTTTCATCGATCAAATGTTATCTGTATGCACTGATATGAAAGTTGGTGCAAAGATTGGTGAGATAAACTTGTCCATTCTTGCCTACTGCGATGATATAGTCTTACTATCACCATCGGAAAAACATATCAAAATTTTGCTATGAACATGTGAAGAATATGCAAGGGATTGGAAAATCGAATTTAATGCCTCTAAATCGGCATCAATAATATTCGAAAAAAAAAGTACAGGTTTGTAAACAGATTTTAAATTAAATGGTTATACAATTCCAAAAGTAAAAAGTTTGATTTATCTAGGCCTACCTATTGGAAATCAAAAATCAATAAATGATTTCGTGGAAAATAAGATGAAAAAAGTTGAAAAGAGTTTTTACTCTCTAAATAGTGTTGGATGCAAACCAAAACTAATGAAGCCAAAAACTATATCTTTCTTATACAAACAGTTCTCTCAATCAATCTTTAGATATCAAAGACGAGCAACCAAACTCGTTCCAAGAATCCGTAACTTAAGCTTCAGCGATCGCCTTTCCATCTTGGGTTTGCCCACTCTGAGCGAACGCAGGACAAGAGGAGACATGATCCAAATGTTCAAGATAAGAAGCGGCTTAAATAACATAGATTGGGTCAGACCTCCCCCGTATTGCAGCTCACTTTCGCAACCAGGACCAGCACAAGGTATTAGAGGGCACAAGAGGCGCCTGTCCGTCCAAGCACCTACCAACTGCGCCCAGCGTGACTTCTTTTAGTCATTGAAATGTCACAAGTTGAGCAAAATTTATTTTCTTAATTTTCATTATATTTGAGTATATCAGTAGTATTATCAGTTTTTTTCTTTTAAGTTTTCATAGAATGTTTATCCCTATTAATTTATTTATTTATCTATCTCATCATTTTTTAATTTTTATCATTATTAAATTTTAATTTAGCTGAGTTTTTATTAGAAAAGATTTATTAGAAAATTTATAGAAAATTAATAATTTAAAATATCAAATAAGTCAAAATCAAATTTAAAAAAAAACTTAAAGAATTTGCACAAATTTTTTAAATTTTTTCTTTGAATTTTTAAAGTATAATAGAATATTTTCAGCAACAAAAAGCTTAGCTATTTTAATCAAAATTAAATAAGTTTAAAGAATTTTCAAAAAATTTTCAATTTCTTCGAATATATTCTTTGAATTATTAAATTTGATATTGACTATTAAATAACTATGCTTATTGTTGCTGAAAATGTTTTTTATACTTTAAAAATTTGAGTTTTTTGGGTAAAATATTTGCCAAACAATACCTCAATTAAGTATTTTTATAAATATATTCGAATGAAAACATAACTTAAAAGATAGTGGATGCAAAATTTAAAATAAAATGCTTTTAAAAAATATATTTTTTAAACTAATTTTACTTGTAATCTCATCTTTATTCTTAGTTTATTTTGTACCATTTGAAATTAATTTACCTCACAAAATAGCAAAGCTGCACACTAAAAAATGTGAGCCTTTTAATTATTCAGCAAAAAATTTCCATGTCACCATTGACGATGTCCGGTATCCTCAATCAATACCTCTTAATTTAAATAAAACAATTAATTTTGAATGTCTAAACTCTAATATTCATGTTCCGAAAATTTTATTTTGGACACCATTTTTCGGTGACCCAAAATTTTCTTTCGGCTTAGGCTTTAAACAGCCATTTATTGATAATGAGTGTCCAGTGCACAATTGTGAAATATTCAATGATAAATCAAGAGTTAATGAAGCTGATTTAGTAATTGTTCATATGAGAAACAGAATCTCCACTTTTCCAGCTAATAGACCTAAGAATCAAAGATAGGTATTTACTATTTTTGAATCACCAATGCATTGTGCAGACTTTACCAAATATAACAATTTATTTAATTTTACTTCAACTTACCGATTAGATTCAGATTTTCCTAGGCTAACTGGATCATATCAGAAGTTTGTATGGGGCTTAAATGAAAGTTTTGATGAAAATATAGATTTTTCTAAAGCAAAAACTCATTTTGCTGCAACAGTAGTGGGAAATTGTGGTGGAAGTAGCGCTAGATTAAAGTATATTAAAAGATTACAAAAATTTATACCGGTGAATCTTTTGGGAAAGTGTGGAACTAGATGTACAGATTTTTTCAAGAATACACAAAATTCTCAATGCAAAGAGTTGATAGCAAAAAGTCACAAATTTTATTTTTCCTTTGAAAATTCAATTTGTAATGGGTACATATCAGAAAAGTTTTTTCAAATACTCCGATATGACATAGTTCCTGTGGTGTTAGGCGGCGGAAACTATAGTTATTTTGTAAGATAAATTAATTTTATTTAATTAGAAAGAATTAGTTAAAAAATTTATTAAGATTCCCAAGTCTGGTTTTATAAATGCTCTCGACTACTCTGGTCCGCGAGAACTAGCTGATTATTTGTTGTATTTAGATAAGAATAAAACTGAATACAATTCTTATTTTAAATGGAAAAAATATGCTCTGTTCAAGGATCGATTGGTATTTAGTAATTTTTGTGATATGTGCATTCAGCTTAATCTAGAAAATTATGTTTCTGTTTGGCAAAATAATTTGCCAAATATTGGTGCATATTGGCGAAAAAAAGAAAATTGTAAAATACCAAAATTCACCAACAACGATACATTTTATCTCGATGCTTTTTGAATTGATTATTCTATTTAAATAAATAAAAAAGAAATCATTTTATTTTTTGTTAATTGAAAAATAGCATAAAAACTATTGAGAAGGTATTATACAGTTACTTTATTTTAACTACAATTTTTAAACATTAATAAAATAAATTCTAAATGATTTATTTAGTACTTTTTGTAAATTTTCAAAATTGAAAAAAATTTACACAGAACTCTTATCCTTAAGGAAATTCTTTTGGAAAATATGGACTGTCTTCTTGATAAATCCAGAAATATTTTTGGTTATCAATGAAAATATTATTTCGCTAACAAATAGTCTACGAATAAAAATCCTGGCCTCTGATTTAATGCTAATAAAACTTAGAGAAAACTTTGGAGAGATTGCTTATTCTTTTAACTTTTTGGCTACAAAATCTAAGCCAAGTAAGAATAGAATTTTTTATTTTTATAAAAATTGACAATTATTTTCTTGATTATAAGGTCTGGAGTGCAAGCAATTTTTTTTAAGTACTTCATATTTAACCAATAATCTTAGTCAATTTTTCAAAACACAAATTTTTTTGTCCCCTAGCTAATTTTATTTTTTGTATTTTTCATTTGTTTTATAATAACTTGTGTTCTCTTTACTATTTTAATTATTTGTAATCCATCTACGCTAAATTTTGTCTTGATCAAAATGAAAATTTTTAATAAATAAAATTAAAAAAAGTAATTTTATTTATTAAATTTAAACAAAAAAACTAAAATTTATTTTATTATTTAACCTAAATTGTAAAAATGAAAATTTTAATTTTTACAGTACAAAACAAAAATAAGTTAACAGAAAAATGAACAAAAATAGAAAAATTTTTAAACAAAAAGAGATTAAAAACCATTTTAAAATTTTTAAAAACTTTAAATGGTTTTTTCAAAATTTTTAAAAAGATGATCTTTCTAAAAATTTTGAGACATGCTGTTAACTTATTTCAGCTCTGTACTGTAATTATCAAAGACACTTAGAAGCCTTTTTCAAAAGCATATTTTTAAATAAAAAGTCATATAAAATAAAAATTAATTTGTATTTTTTGTAATTTTTTTATATACATTTTTGTGTTAAATTTTTCAATTTTCAATGTGAATTAAAACCTGATATATAACAAAAATAAATTAAATACTTTTATTAATCATGAGATATTTTAGAATTTAAGGAGAAATTTATTTTTGAGTAAATATTTTATTTCTTATTGCATCATAGCTAAATATTTGCAAGGTAAAAAAATAACATTAAAATATAATTTGCTCAAAAATTCTTCTCAAAATATTTTTTTCAGAAATAGAAAAATAGAAATAGAAATTCAACAATTCATTGTTTAAGTAAAAATTTTATAACTTTTTTGAAAAATCTGCAAAAATGATTTTTTTAATATTGAAAGCCTTAATGTTGAAAACTTCAAAAATTGATCTCTTGATCACAAAGCTTTTAATTAATCTTAAGTAAAAATTGCATTTTTTTTCTCCTTTAGTTCAATTTATATTCATTGAAGGTGGATTCTTTTTATTGGGTTCTTCAGAAAAAAAATTTAACTTTAATCAAAAAAAATATATTTTTGTTAAAAATGGTAAAAAAAAATCAAAAATAACATCATAATCAGTATTCGCCTAAAAATTTAGAATTAAATTATAATTTTAAAATTAAAAAAGAAATCCATAACAATTTCAATAATTAAATATTGAAATAACTTTTCATTGGAACTTAATTCCAAGCAATAAATTATGAAAAATGTTCTTTAATTAAAATAACTTTAAATATTTTCATAAAAATTTGATTGATAATTTAAAGCAGCTTTTTTTTTCTTCCAAAAAAAAAGGTAAATTTAAATCTTAGAAACCGAATTAAAATTACATAATTAAAAATGCCGAGAAAATATTCAGAGTTTAAACGGTTCCTTAACAAAGCCGACAAGCTCAAAGTAGCCCTCTTTTTCAATTTAATATTCTCAATCGTACTCCAAGTAACCGCAATCATACTGGACATAGTTAGCTTGTTCCAAGTGCAATCAGACGCCTCCATCGCCTTAATCCACTTCGACCAAACCGGATACTACAATACTCTAACAATCGCATACACATGCATTGCTTCACTATTCGCTCTACTGCTAATTGGCATTTTATTTCTAGTTTTGGTCAAAGAAGACTTCCAAGACTTTGTCATCATTCATTCATTGTCCATCTTTTTCCTCTACCCAACTAAAGAAATCCTCTTCTATTTAGTAATCACTTGTTTCAGACAAAACCTTGGCTACCTGATCACTCGAGTGATATTCAACTTTTTTTTCATACCTTTAATTTTAAGTCCTCACTTTCGCCTCCTCAATTTAGTGCGAATTAAAAAAAAATTTCGCCAACTTTACTTCAAAGTTAGTTACATTGTCTACTTTTGTCTTTTGTGTGCCGTCTTAATTTTGTCTTTTCTAATCAATATCGGACTGCTGGTGCGCATAAATCCAATTGACCAAAGGCTCGAAGATGTATCCATCGGTTTGTTCAATGATAAAGAAATAAATCAAATAGAAAGAATGGAGTATAAGACAGATGATTCATTTAGATTCAGAAAATTGGTTCAGTATTCAAAAGTGGTTGAGAATTCAAAATTTTTAGCCAGCCAATGCGACCAGACCAGCACCTTGCCCAACTGTACTTCGTTGTTTGGATACAGCTTTTCAATTAAGTGTGACGATGAGAATAGAAAGTTTTTGCTTGACTGTGCTGGTTCTAAAAGCTTGGACTTGGCAATTGTTAGTTATAGGGACTCGGTGTCGGGCAACGAGCGTTTCTATCCGAATTTTAATTGTGCTATTAGAAAATCAGATGATAGATGCTCCAGAGAATGTCCTAATTTACTCAAGTATAATTTGTACTTTATTAAATATGTGAACGAAAAATTGATGCCAGCATGGAATGGATTTCACACATGTTCGAAGAATCAGACCACAAGATTTGTTTTGAAACGTAATCCACGCATTAGGATTTGTCAAGTTTACCTGAATGATTCTTTTTGGAGCAAATCGAGTTATTTTTCGATATTTTTTTGGATTTTGGTTACATTTTTTATTTTTAGCAAGTAAAATTTTTAAACAAATTTTTTTTTTCAATTTTATTAAATAATTATTCCGGACCCTGAGTGGTCATGTGACTAAAATTAGATCATTAAGATGTATCTTTTTTCTTCTTAGAAAAAGTTTAAAATATTTAAGATTTAAAGATATGTAATTAAAATTCTTCTTAATTTTTCTAAAAAATAAATAAATTTAATTAAAAAAAATCAAAAATTTTATTTTTATCAATATTTTTTTAATTTTGTTTAATTTTTTTTCTTTTTTCTTAAATTTTTTTAACAAAATTTATTTTGTTTAATTAAAATATTAATAGAAAAAAGTAGTGTTGGCCTCCGGAAGAACAGAGGGGCCTCCGGAGAAAAATTGCCAGATTCACGCACCCGGAAACGGGTGCGGAAAATTTTAACAAAAAAGGTTCCAGAGACGGAGAAAAAAAAAACAGTTGCGGAAACGGTAACGGAAAAATAAACGGTGACCTCGAAAATAACGGAGATATTAACGGTGAGCTCCGGCGGATCGGAGATATAAACGGTGACAATAATCGGAGACGAAGGTTGGAACGGAGAAAAATTCCGGAGACGGCAACGGAAACGGGTAAATGCACGGAGCCTCCGGATTTAACGGAGTCTGTAACGGAGAATCCGAACGGAGCGGAGACGTAAACGGAAGACCAAAACAGAGCGGAGACGGAAAACGAAGGGAACAACGGAAATTGAGCACTTGACCAAAGCTTGCAAAATAAAGATGATATCGCAAGAAAAAAATCGGGTGAAATTTGCAGCAAACATTCTTTAATTTTAATTTAATTTGATTTATAAGATTAAAACTTTAAAAAAAAATCTAATTTTTAAAATTCTGATTTAAAATTATTAATTTTAAAAATTAAATTTTTTTCTAAATTCAATCATCTTTATTTTGCAAGCTTTGGTCAAGTGCTCAATTTCCGTTGTTCTCTTCGGTTTCCGTCTCCGCTCCGTTTTGGTCCTCCGTTTCGGTCTCCGCTCCGTTCGGATTCTCCGTTAAAGACTCCGTTAAATCCATAGGCTCCGTGCATTTACCCGTTTCTGTTGCCGTCTCCGGAATATTTCTCCGTTCCAACCTTCGTCTCCGATTATTGTCACCGTTTATATCTCCGTTCCGTACGGTGTCATTCCGGAAGTTCAACCGCTCCGTTTACGATCCTCCGTTTAACCTTCCGTTGATTTTTTTCCGGAGCCTTCCGGTGAACCCTCATCCGTTACCCAACACTACAAAAAAGCGATAATATTAATAGAATAATGACTCATTAATAGTAATAATTAAATTACAATAGCCGAATTAATAAAATCATAAAAAACGAAAAAAAATTAACATCAGATTTATTTAAAATCCACTTTTTTTAATTTATTGACACTTATAATTTTAAAATAATACTTTTTGCTAAAAAATAAAAATTAATTTAAAACAAAGTACCTAGATCTTAAATTTTTTTATAATTCTTGTGAATAAAAAATAAAAATTAAAAATCCATTAAATTTTGAGACTAGACTTATTGTTCCTTGTAAAAAGTTGTGATATATCGCTGTAGTCTACGGCTGTCTCACATTTTGGGCACTCGGGAATGTCCACAGTTGACCGGTAAATGCAGTCACCACAAAACAAGTGACCGCACGCTGTCCGCATTAACTCGTTCGAGCTTAAGAACTTAATCGGACGTGAGCAGAGTCCGCACTCCATCTCGGCGAGTTCTAAAACGACAGATTTGCTGGGTTCGAACCTTTGTTTACGATCTGCAACGGCAAGGGCCATCACTTCGAATTTTGATTTAAGCTTTTCATCGAGGAATCGATCCCATCCGGACTCAGAAGTCACCCATTCTTCTTCTGTTGGCTTTGAATTTCTAGCTGTTGGTCTGGAGCAAAGGTCAACAAATACGGGGACCAACGCCGGCGGTGGTGGCTCTGGGCGATTTTTAATCCGGGCCTTAACTCTTGTCTTGACTTCTTCGGCGATACGTTGCGAGAACCTTGCTTCGTTAAACTCAAGCTGGGCTTCCCGGATGCGTACTTCGCGCTTTCTCTCATTGAGTTGCTTTTCTCTTGCTAACTGGCTAGTCGGCTTGTTTCTATACTGCTTACGGACGCAATCTATATAGCTCCATTCTACGTCGGTTTGTTGTTCACGATGTTGAAGCTGCTCGTTAAGAGCCTTAAGTGTCTGGTTCTCTTCTTCAAGTATGCGAATGTATTTCTTGTGGTCATGGGTCATGGGTATGTGGAACTTTTTGAGTGAATTTTTGCAGCGGATTGACTTGTGAGATTGCCTTTCGAGCGGGCCAGGATCTACGTGGTTTCTTTCGATCGCTTTTCAGTTTGATCGATTTTTGATCTAAAAGTGTGTAATCGGTACATCGCTTTGATTTCTTATATTGCGAGTAGAAGCAGAACACGTCGGCTGTGTTGTCTTATATTGTTTTATTCAGTCTATTTTACAAGCTGAAGTTTCGAGTTTTGAAAAATTGTGAGTTGTACATTTAGTTCTATTTTCATTCTTGTTTTTCATAATTAATTTTTTTTTTTTATTTGTAAATTTATAAAATGGTAAAATCTAAATTGGAACTTATCTGTCCTAAATGTGGACGAAATTATAAATTATCAGTCTGGTTTGAAAAACATAAAGAAAAATGTTATTCTAGTGTGCAGGCTGATAATAATGATAAAATAAAAAAAAAAAAATAAGAATAAAATAAATAATAAAATCCAAAAAAATTTAAAGAATATTCAGGAGATTAATGTTTTAAACAGTCCTATATCGGCTGATCTTCTCTCAAATGTTTTTAATTTTGATGATGAATTTTTTGTCAATAAATATAATACACCATCTTTTCCCAATTATTTAGAAGATTTAAAAAATTTTGGTCTTAAAAACTTAGGGTTAAAGATATTACATTTAAATATCAATTCACTTTTCTTAAAAATAAATGATATCAATGAGGTCATATCGTTAGGTTTATTTGATATTATTTCTATAAACGAGACTAAATTGGATGAAACATTTCCATTTAGTTTTTTTTCAAATTCTTATTACACTTTACTTAGGAGGGATAGATACCGAGATGGTGGTGGTATACTAGTTTTGATAAAGAAAAGTTTGAAAATAAATAAGTCTGAAATTTCTAAAAATTTTGAAGGATTTTCAGTTAGTCTAGTATCTAATGGTAAAAATGTTAATATTCTTTTTTCATATAAGCCGCCATCACTAAAAAACAAAGAATTTTTAGAATTTTTAGAGAACTTTATTTTATCTACTAACACTAATGACCATTTTTTGATAGTAGGTGACTTAAATATGGACCCTTCTGATTCGGATTCATATTTTTCATCATTTTTAAAAGGTTTTGATATTAGATCGATTACTAACTAGGATAGGTGTTAGATCAAATAAGAAGGGTGAAACCAATGTAAAAATTAGTACAATTGACCATATTATTTGTCAAAAAGATTTAGATCCAATATCTGAAGTTTTTGGTTGCCCGTATAGTGACCATAAATTTCTTGTTGCAAGTTTTGATTTTACATTTGATACCAAAAAAGATACATTAAAATCATTTAGAAATTACTCGGATAAAAATTTAATTAATTTAAAAAAAAGTTTGTTTAAAATAAATTTTTCTGAAATTAATAAGTTTCCTGGTATTGATGATAAGTGGGGTTTTGTAAAGGATAAAGTAACTAAAGCCATTGAAATTTGTTGTCCTTTAAAAAAATTTAAAAATAAAGATAAAGATTATTCTCCTTGGTTTGATGAGGAGTTAAAATCAGCTAAAAAATATAGGGATTACTGTTATTATAACCTTTCAGAAGTAAAAAGCGAAGAAAATTTAAAAGAATATAAAAATGCTAGAAAGGAGTTTAAAAATTTAACAAGAAAAAAAATGAAGGATTATTTCGAAAATAAAAATTCTAATGGCTTTAAAAACTCCAAAAAATTTTGGAGTTTTTATAGGTCAACTATTAAGATAAGGAATGATTTTGCATGTGACGACTGTCCTGAAATTATTCAGGACGGTGAAAATAGTGCTAATTCAATTTCTGAACAGGCCGAGATGTTCAATAGTTTTTTTACTAATGTTGAATCATCTTCTTTTTCGACAGAAGATGAATCTTCAAAATTTATTTTCGAAAAATTCAAAGAATTTAAAAATAAAAATCTTTTTAAAACACCGGGGTTTTCTTTTAAACATTTTGATTTAAAAGGAATAGAAAAATCTATTAGTGAACTGTTAAACTCAAGTTCACCTGGTTATATAGGTATACATACCAAGATTTTGAAAGCAATGCCGGAGATTTTTGCGCCAATTCTTCAAAAGTTATTTAATAGTTGCTTGGATTTGAAAAAAATTCCAGAAGATTGGAAAATAGCTATTGTTACCCCACTTTACAAAAATAAAGGAGATAAGACTCAAATAGATAATTATAGAGCTATCTCGATCCTTTCACCCATTGCTAAAATGTTGGAAAAGCTTTTAGCTAATCAAATTTTAGATTATTTTGAATCTAATAAAATATTTTTTAAAGGACAACATGGATTTAGGACCGGCTTTTCGTGTCAAACAGCCATTAGTGAATTTATATCATTTATAAACAATGCTCTAGACCAAAAACTAATAACAGTTGCACTGTTTATTGATTTTAGAAAGGCTTTCGACTTAATTGATTCGTTAAATCTACTGTTAAAATTATTTCACTATGGTTTTGATAATAACTCATTAGGACTAATGTCTGACTATTTTAATAACAGATCACAAATAGTTAAATTACAAAATACGCATTCAAAACCTGGAAAACTAAAATATGGAGTCCCTCAGGGGTCTGTACTTGGTCCTCTTCTTTTTTTGATTTTTATTAATGACCTCCCATTCTGCAATATAAAGGCTTTTATTGAGCTTTTTGCTGATGATACAACTTTAGCTAAGTCTGGGGAAAAATTAGAAATGATTTTGAAAGATTTTGAACAAATAATTGTGGATTTAAATGAGTGGTGTTATTTTAATAAGGTCGATATAAACTGGAATAAAACTTTTATTATGATTTTTACAAAAAAAAAATAGAATTTCCTAAAAAAATCGAAATTAAAGGCGCTTCAATCGATGTTGTAAGTGAGTTTAAACTTTTGGGTTTTACCATTGATGATAAATTAAATTTTATGAAATTAGTTTCAGAAGTCTGTCTTAATGTGAATAAAAAACTTTTTTCGATAAAAAGACTATTTTATTTGTGTACTTCTGTTAAAATTCAATTTTTTAAATCATTTATTTTACCTTATTTTGATTATGTTTTTACTTTAATTTTATATTTTTCTAAAGAAGCAATACAGCGTTTAGCTAATTGCTTCTATTTGTGTATTTATAAACTACTTAGATTAAATTTGAATTCATCGAATTTTAATGAATTAAATAATTTGTTAGAAAAATATGGTCTATTTGCTTTTCAGCATAGAGCCTTGGAAAGAATGTTAACATTTTCCTTTAAAATAATTAATTTTGCAAATGCACCACCACTTTTAAAAGAACAGCTAGTCAAAAATGATACTAGAAATTTGAAATATGATTTAAGAAATAAAGATCAAATAATTGAATGTGGATCAAGATCAAAAAGTGGTGAAAAAACATTTAAATATGTTTATTCAAGATTATCTAACAAATTCATTGTTGATAAATTGGTATTAAAGTTTAGCACATTTAAACTGTCAATGTTTAACAATATTAACTTGATTTATGACAAATCAATTAAGTCTTTTGATAATTTAAACTTGAAATTTAAAAGTTATTTTTTTTGAATATTTATTTTTTTTTTTTTTTTTTTATAATCATTTTGATATATTGTATTTTAATGAATTTATATTTTAATTGAAATAAATGAAGAGTTAATCAGTCTATTCAATAGATAAGGGCACTAGCCTGTTGATTAACCTTGAAACTTAAATTTATAATTTTAAAATAATACTTTTTGCTAAAAAATAAAAATTAATTTAAAACAAAGTACCTAGATCTTAAATTTTTTTATAATTCTTGTGAATAAAAAATAAAAATTAAAAATCCATTAAATTTTGAGACTAGACTTATTTTTCCTTGTAAAAAGTTGTGATATATCGCTGTAGTCAACGGCTGTCTCACATTTTGGGCACTCGGGAATGTCCACAGTTGACCGGTAAATGCAGTCACCACAAAACAAGTGACCGCACGCTGTCCGCATTAACTCGTTCGAGCTTAAGAACTTAATCGGACGTGAGCAGATTCCGCACTCCATCTCGGCGAGTTCTAAAACGACAGATTTGCTGGGTTCGAACCTTTGTTTACGATCTGCAACGGCAAGGGCCATCACTTCGAATTTTGATTTAAGCTTTTCATCGAGGAATCGATCCCATCCGGACTCAGAAGTCACCCATTCTTCTTCTGTTGGCTTTGAATTTCTAGCTGTTGGTCTGGAGCAAAGGTCAACAAATACGGGGACCAACGCCGGCGGTGGTGGCTCTGGGCGATTTTTAATCCGGGCCTCAACTCTTGTCTTGACTTCTTCGGCGATACGTTGCGAGAACCTTGCTTCGTTAAACTCAAGCTGGGCTTCCCGCGCTTTCTCTCATTGAGTTGCTTTTCTCTTGCTAACTGGCTAGTCGGCTTGTTTCTATACTGCTTACGGACGCAATCTATATAGCTCCATTCTACGTCGGTTTGTTGTTCACGATGTTGAAGCTGCTCGTTAAGAGCCTTAAGTGTCTGGTTCTCTTCTTCAAGTATGCGAATGTATTTCTTTTGGTCATGGGTATGAATTGATCTAAACGACTGTTCTCGTTGCTCGAGGTCCGATTCGAGTTTGTCCAATTCAGCCTTCCTTCTTCTAAGTTCGATTTCTCGTAATTCCATTCGCTTTCGGTATGGGACTCGCCTGACTTTGCATCGTATTGGGGTATGGAAGGGGTTAATAGGATTGATCTTATGCTTAACTGGACATAATACCTTTTTTTTTAACTCAAGGAGACAAGATGCCGATACTTCACCCAATTTGGTTTTAAACATCTCGATTGTACTTGCCACTTCGTCCAAGTTATCCTTTATACAGTTGAGGACCAATCGGCTTCCCCTTCGTGGGTTCTCCAACATTCGTTTTGTTATTAACCTTTTTGCTTTATCGGTAGAGTCATTGACTTTTCCGTCTTTATCCATTAAAAGTACTTCCGACACGGCTTGAATTTTCTTTTGTATAAGTTTTGACATGTTTTTTAAGGAGCTTGAGTACGGGAGTAAGTCACGACCAAGTAGGCAATCGACCATTAAATTTTCGACAACTAAAAGGTGAGAGGAAACCGAATCGTTACCTGTATGTAAGTCGACCCTGGCAAGACCAAGTACATTGTCCATTACACCACCAGCTGAGTATATTTCACGATTTACTGTGACCAGTTTTGGTTGGGGTTGTAAGGAGTTGTATGCCTCTTTGCTAATTGCTGAAATGTCGGCACCTGTGTCGAGATCAAATGCCACTACTTGGTTGTTTATTTTGCACACTCCGCGGATCGGTTCCGGTCGTCTGGAATGGATGTGTTCACGCGTAGGTTGAGTCAACTGGAAAATTCTAAAATTTTTTGAGTTCTCAGGTTTTTCCTTATTACTGATACGTCCCAAGTCCTCGTTTTCAGTTGAGTAGAACCTTAGTCTTTTGTTTTCTTTATTGGGAACACGTTTTTCGGGGTTCTCGTCGCCACTTTTGATCGTACTTAGCTTGTTGATATGAGGTTCAAATTTGACCGTGTCTGTTTTTTTTAATTTGCTTTCCCATTCACTGGCCAACTCCATCATCTCGTTGAGCGAGAGGTTGTACTGGTCACATAATTTGTTTTTTATTCGCTCGTCTTTGATTCCGCGCACAAATCGATCCTTGATTAACTCATCTCTAGGGAATGAATCTTTTTCGAAAGCCTCTCTTGAGAGTCTTTTTAGTGCTCCCATGTATTGAAATAAGTTTTCATAATCATGTTGTGTCCTATTTACAAGCGTCATAATAGGATCCTGGACCGTTTCTTGCTTTGCAAAAAGTCTGAGAAGTGCTTTGCGTACATCATGATACCCTGCATTTGGTTTATCTTTCAAAAGGAAACTCTCTAGTTCTTCAGTTACTTCAGGGGATAATAAGTCAAGGACGAGACGAACCTTCATGCCGTTGGACAGCGCTTGGTTCTGACGCTCGAACATACTTAACCAGCCTCGTATATCGTCTTTGCTCTTGAATATTGGTGTTCGCTTGTTTGTTGATTGGGACCACGAGCCAGCTGTGAATATCCATCGCGTGGTTTTGAACATGAAAACTAATACCTGCCACGCGGTGGAAACCGTGCCGAACAGAACCAGTACCTCAAATAGAAATACTGGCCATGTCGTGTCGAAAGAAAAGTCATAGTAACTTCGCAAGGTCGTAAACAATCTTTCATAAGAAGATTGACTACTTGGTATTGATTCTGGCGGAGGATTAAATCGGATATCTTGAGTAAAGTTATCCTGGAAGCTCAACACAGCTTCTTCTTCATTGTTCCTCGCCCAATAGTAGATTTTCCCGCTAACCATAAATATGAACGCTACGTACAAGGTACGAATCTCTCTGATCATTCTAGCGTTCGGTTAACTGCCACTAAAGGAAAATTTGAACCTAACCAAGTGCCCCTTATCGGGCGCCAATGTAAAGAATCGGGTTTTAATAAAAGATTCTTTTTATAAATGTGCTTTTATTCTAATAAGTTCAAATTAATCTTGTTTTTGTATTAAAGTTACTAAAGAAAAGAGTAGTAAGTTTTGCTGGCATAACACAAGCATCAAAAATTTGGAAAACAAATGAATCTCTAGTTGAATCTATTCTAGATTATTCTTTCCTCTGTCTTAACTATTTGCCAGAGTCTAATAATATAAAAAACAGTTAATCTACAATTTCGATTGAATCAAATCGTGAAAAAGGTAACTCGCTAAAAACTACTGACGATTATTTCTGGTTGTTATCTTGATAAAATTGGTGACAAAACAAAAAAATTATGTCAGTTTATTCAAAATTTCTGATAAATTACCTAAATTTCTTTTACCAAAAAAATCTTTACACTAAAAATTTTGACTTTTTTCAATTTTTCCATTTTTGGAGTTGAATTAAGTTGGGAGAAATGCGGATTTAATTTTAAAAGACAAAACTTTTGAAAATTAATATCGTTTTTGTTTAAATTAATCTGCTTTATCGAATAGAACTAAGTTCTTCTTAGAACCACTTGAGTTTACAGATCAAAATAAAGTTTATCTTATGATCGATCATTAACTGCATGATCAATCAATAAGTAAGCAACCTATGTTTACATAAAGATTTTTATTAGAAATTAAACGAAAAATTATTTTTTTTTTTTTTTAAATTATGCTATAATTGATTTTTTTTAATTAAACTAATAAATTAAAAAAATAGTTAACACCTTAAATCTAGAGATATTTATTCGACCCTTTTTTTTACTTAATTAGTTTTTTTTCACTAAATTTAATCATTTTTGGCATTTTATTTAGGATTTTAAAATTATTTTCTATTTTTGCACTTAACTCTTATGTAATAAACCAATTCCTCCGCCACCTCGACGAATAGTTACTTAACATTCGTCGAGTTATCAACGTTGAGAGTGTGAACATCGACACTCTCACTATAAAAAGAGATTTTTTTTTAGTAAAAAGAATAAGAATAATAAAGTATTTTCCCCCCACTTAACGTTTCTTATTTACCCCAACGGCCTTTTTCGGCCAAATCCCCATCCATTACACTTAAAAAAAGTTAAAATTTTAATTTTTTTTGAAATTAAAGTTTAAACTCTACCTAATAGAAAAAGAAAACAATACAAAATACAAATATGCCCAAGTTTAAGTCCTTAAGGACCAAAATATGTTCTTTAAATTGTAGCAACTGAAACATAACCAATTAGTAATGTACCACCACCAAAGTTGAATTCGATTTTTAATAATATAGTATCCAAAATTAACCATTTTCTGAATTTGGCAGATTTATTGAAGAGTTTTTCAGAATCAGCATATTGGTGGTAAAAATGTTGTATTAGTTTCTACAGTTTACAGAACATGTTTTGATCCCTCAGGATTTAAACAAAATTTTGTTTTTATTTTTTGTCCAAGAATTCACAATGCCATAAAAATAGTGAAGCAAGTCCAAAGAAAAGGGTAAGGAAATAGTTTTCACGTGATGAAAATGGAAAATAATAAGATGAATTTAAAATTAACATTCCTTTCTTTGATACAAAAATTTAAATCCAATTAGCGCAGCAAATTCAATTAGTTATTTTTTAATTTTAAAAATTTTACCTTTTATCTCATAAAATAGGCTTTTGGAGTTTGGTGAAAAAACAGAAAAAAGCTTAAATTATTAAATAGACAGTGTATTATTTTATTTCACAGTTGTTTAAAATTCCCAAAAAAAAGTCCAAGTTCGGACTTTTTTTTAATTTGCTAAATCAGGCTTCTTAAAAAAAAATTAATATACTCTTGGGTAGTCTAATGCAATAGATTTGCCATATATCAGAATTTTCTTGCAATTTAAGATTAAAAGTCTTCACAATTCTTCTTCAGTATTCAAAATTTTAAAGACCGGACTTGATCCCAGTCGTTTAAAATTTTAAACAGCTCTTTTTAAATTTATCCTTATTTTTATATTCTGAGCTGAAGACTTAGATGGAGCTGGTGATTTAATCTAAATAATTAATATTCAAACGATTCTATTTTTATTTCCTCAATCTTTTTAATCAATCAATCAATCATTTATAAATTTAAATAGTTATTTAGACTCGATTTCTAATTTTTTTTCGGTTTAATTTGTGATCCTGCACCAAATGCATAATTCAAAAAATAATTTTTATTTTTGTGACAGAAACTCTATTTTTAATGCTGCATTAAATTAAAAAACTTTACTTTAAACTAGGACTTTGACGCATGCGTTGTAAGCTAAAAATGTTTTAACATGGGCGAGATTATGGCGCGATGGATTATTCTTTAAGTTAATTAATGTCTTATATGAAAGCATCTGGAGGATTCTCTATAAGTATTATAGCATCTCTAGAATATCAGCTAAGTTCAATGGATGTAATAGTGATCAGTTCAAGATCACTGACCCCTTTAGTCCTTATCTGTAGAAGATACAAAAAGTTACGTGTCTCACCTGTTTTATGACCACTAGTCGGTACCGGTTTGGTGACCACTCTGGTCATAAAAGTTTATGACCAGGTTTTTTGTGACCAAGAAAAAAATGGTGACCAGGAAAAAAATTAAGTGACCATGTCATTTCCAGCATTTTCGTTTAAATGTTACTGAATAAGTTGGCATAATTTTGAAACCGTCATTTGGGCAGCCCAACATTTTTGCAATTATAATTTTAGGTGTTTTTTTGAACAATGAAAAAAATGAATTCTCAGAGACAGATTTGTAAGTTGTACAGCTATTTCAGCGCCAAGTTAAGAGTTATTTTTATCCATCTTGTTTCTCTTTCTAAGATAAAGAACCATTTTATTGCCTTTTTTTTACAGTTTAAATTCGAACATTCTTGAATAGGTAAAGCTAGTCCAAAGTCTCGAAGTTTAATAAATAATTTATTTTGTTCATCATTTTCTAAATTTTGAATGCTCATTTTGGTTTATCCAAAGTGAAATAGATTTTCAAAATAAATTAGTATGAAAAAGTTTTTTAATGTATTTATTTGCAAGTATTTGATTTATAATGAATTAAGTTATTGTATAAAAATTTACTTGAAATTAATTTCAAAATAAAAATAAAATAAAAAAAAAATTTATTCAAAACTGTTAGAACTTTTAAAACTTTCATGACCAGTTGGTCACAAAATTTGTGACCAACTGGTCATGAAGCAGGTAAGACCCAAAGTTACGCCAAAAACTAGAATGGGTCGATTTTGACCCGATTTTAGACGGATATGGGTTAAGTGTTATTTTGAAAGAATTTTATTTCCATTCAAAATAAAATATATTTTTTTTTGTTGTATTTTTGATTTTTTTTTACACTACAAATTTTTAAGACCTTAAAAATAAAATTTTTTATTATTAATTAATTGGCAATAAAATTCAATAAAGTCTTTTAAAATAATTAGTAAAAAAAAAGATTTAAAAAAATAGTCTCAAAAGAAGATGAAAAAATATTCCTATTTGTCGGTCAATTCGGCTTCATTGAGAATTTTCTCGAACGAAAAAGGAATGAATTCATAGCCTTCGCCTTTGTAAAACTTGCTCTGAAACTCAACCCAATGAAGACGCAATGCGTGCAAAAATGCCGACAAGCCTTCCATTACACACAAAATGCCTATGGTAATTATGCCCCAGGCGCTGAAAATAAAAAACATGACGAACGCTCCAACAGGCGGATGCATGTTTAGACCCATTTTGAACATCATTGTCCATAGCACTTCGGACAATTCAGCATGTGCCAAACTCAGTGCCCATAAGCGCAAATAGGATGCAGTGTGAGACACACAGCCCAAAAAGTATTCGATTGTGTGAATTGTTTGCTCAACGAACACTTCACCAAATTCAAAGTGTTCTTCTTCTAAGTCTATATCGTCTTCCAAGTTGAGCACACTATTGGACGTGTGACCCATGCTCTGGGCTTTGCCATGCTTGTCGTCCTCGTCCGAGCTGTGTCCGTTTACGGACAGCGGGTTCACATGTCCGGTAAAACGGGACCCGTACTTGGACCGTCTATTGTGCTCTCTCAGCTTCAGTAAGGGCTTGGTAAAAAGCATTACAGGCACGCACAGAACAGCCACAATCACAAACACCATCTGAATTAAATGCTGACCAGGATATAGTCTCTTGCACTCGTCATACTTGTTTTCACCGTCCACTACTGTAAAAGCTCCGTCTTTCAGAAAGAACATGTTGATCAACTCTAAAGTGTAAAATTTTCATCAGAGATATTTTAGTGTTTTAAAGTTTTTTTTTACCAAGTAGAATATTTGGAGCACATGCACCTGTTTGTTTGTCATTGGTACCAGCGTATTTTATCCATTTGATTAATATCATTATACATAGATAGACAAAGATGAGAGAGATGAAAATAATTTGTGGAATGAATTCGAATAAGATGCTGATTTTACGACGGAAAAAGCTAAGAAAAAAATAATTTAGATTTATTTATTAAATTTAATGGAAATTTTTATATTTTTTTACGAAGATGTCATATTTAGATATAGATGAATAATTACATTGCTTTAAAAAAATAGCTTTTTTTTCTATATTTAAATTTTTTAATTTTTTAATTTTTTTTGTAATTCAATGGAAGTAACAAAAATACAAAAAAAAATTTATATTTTTTTGCTTTTCTCCAAATTTAGCTTTGACCTAAAATTTTTTCTTAATCCAACCCTCATGACGGCAACATTCTCGAGTGTTAACGCTACAAGAATTAATGATAGAAAATATCAATAAATATTTAATAAGTAAAAAAATAAAATAATCTAAAAAACTGAGTTTAATAAAAAAAATATAGTTGCGATAAAATAAAATTAAAAAAATAATTTTTAAATGCATTATCGTTTTCTTCAAATTTTATATGAACATTTATCACAAATTAATTACAGATATTTGTCTAAAATTCACTAGAAAATTAGTGAAATTAATTTTCAATTTAAAAATTAATATGAGTAATAATCTCTTTTTTTTTAATTTTCTTCAATTAATTTTTTTACGAAAATTTTCAATCAATTATCGAAGTTGAAACAAAAAAAGTAAAAAAAATTAATTTTTTTGGGCTTTTAATGTTATATAGTAAAATTTAGGTTTTGTGAATTTCAAATACAAATTGATCAAAAATTCTTCAAATTCTTTATTAAAATTAAATTTAAAAAAAAATAATGCACCTTTTTTCCTAAAATAAATTACTTCTTTCCTTTATTATTAGTAAATCAAATCAATAATCTATTTAAATCTTTTTAATTCTTTATTTTTGTCTTTTTTACATGAGAAAAATTATTGTAAGTAAAAAAGGTGCACAAAGTTATTTATTAACTTAAATTTTAATTTTTTAAAAAATGAAGAATTTTTGTTCAATTTGTATTTGAAAATCACAATACGGTTAATTTAACAAAACAAAATCATAGCAAAACTTTCAAATAATTAATAATTAAATACAAACAAATTACACAAAAGGACTTTAAAGGACACTTTTTATGTTTGGGAATTTAGAATTCAAAAAGAAGTTCATTTTAAATTCATGGAAATTATACTAACTATCTAGCAATTTGATAGTCTTATTTTAAATTCAAAATGAAAAATATGTTTTCACAACGAAAAAAAATTAAAATTTCCATTTTTAATTTTCTGGCCAAATTTTTCATACAAATTTGAAGAAAAAAATTGTTAATTAAGTTAGTTAGTTAGTTAGTTAATTGTTACAATAAATAATGAATATTGTGGTAAAAAAATCAATTTTATTTTGATAATAAATTTTATCATAATTGATACAAGCTATAAATTTTCAGCAATTAATTTTTTTTAAAGAAAATTTGCTGATCCAACATCAAAAAATAATATATAAAAAATACTTACATGTGATTTTTTAGACCTAATACGAGACCAAATACCATTTGCATAATACCAATTATTACGGAAAACTTCATTTTAAGCCCATTTGTGAATGTGATCTTGTTGGTAGCCAATTGCCATACAGGGTCCACGCCAAACGGATATGGCGAGCCAGAGTACATCCTATAAGTTACATTTGCATACGGATCCGGATTCAAAGTCAACTGTTGAATATCCTCAAAAGAAAAATCTTTTCTAAACAAAATTTTAGTCATTTAACCTTTTTATCAAGTTTTTTTAGAATTCTTACGGAAGAGTAACTTTCCATTTTGAACCAAATATATTAGTCGATTTAGAAAAAAAGTCATTGTACAAAAATCCAGCATAGATGCTGAACACAGCCATCAGGAACATAATATAGCGACCACCGAAAAACAGCTCCATTATTTCGTTACCTTTGATGGCTTTTTTAAGATAATTTTCTTTTTTGATGAGGTAGGCGGCAGCCAGAAGCATCAGAAGGCCATGACCTGCGTCACCAAACATAACACCGAACAAAAACGGGAACGTGACCACATAAAATGGAGTGGGGTTTATCTCGCGATAGCTTGGAACACCGTACGCATTGACAATATTCTGAAAACCCGATGTGAACTTGTCCACACGATTGAATGTCGGTGGCGCCTCTTTGGTGTCCAAAATATGCACAATTGTTTGAAAATTAACATCGATTTTTTTCTTAAAATAAAATAAAAATAAAAAATATATTTTTTTTTAAGTGTCTTTTTGATAAATTTACTAATTTTACCGTAAAACTAAAAAGTGCCAAAAATATTCAATTATTTGTTAATTTTGGTAATGTATTGTGAATTTTCATACAAAAATTTCAATACAAAATTTAAATTTTTAATATAAAAATGGGTTTTCTACCACAAATTTCTCTGTAAATTTTAAAAGGTGAAACAAAAATTTTTCAATTAACAGTCGAGTTTAAAGAAAAAATCAAAGAATTATTTGGCAATAAAAAGATTATTTTTAATTAAATTGTATGTTTGTTAAGAATTGAAAATTAATTTTTTTGCTATACTAAATTTTCAATTTCAAGTTGTACCGTATTTCCTAAAATAAAAGAAAGTTCGGTCATCAAAAGGTTTCTTTTATTTGAAAAATTTTCACTACAAAAAAGTTACTTAATTTGTGTTTTTTATAAAAATGTTAAGAAATTGTTTGAGTATCACTACTATTTGAAATTTTTGAAATTTTTTCTGGTTACTTCTATTCTATGAAATACATTATTTCTTTACAATTGTAACTTCTAAGTTAAAAATTATTTAAGTAGTGATGACAGAATTTTAACTTTTAAATAAAATAAATTTACAAATTGCAAAAATAATTCCAAATAAAATATATCAAAGTGACAAAAAGAAAGAAATCTGAAAATACTGATATTTCATTTGATAATTGATATTTCCTGTGTTAATTACAATTGATTTTTTATTTTTGAAAAGAATCATATTTTTGTAATTTTTGGAAGGTTTGTATGGAAATTCACAATACTCTTTGGTAAATTAACAAGAAAAATTAATTTTTTATAATTTATGCAGTGCTGATTTGATACTTGGGTTTTTGGTAATTTTACGAAATTTTCGGTTTTTACGAAAAATTTCGAAAAAAACACTTATGTCATTTTTAGGCCATTTTAAACTTTTTCAGTAAGCTAAACAAATTAAAAAAATTGAGAAAAAAAATTTACCCATTTTTACGTAAATTTTCGTAAAAAACGAATGTGAACCGATAAAATTCAGTAAAATTTAAAAATGAGTAAAATTTTGGAAAAAAGCTTATGATCTGAATTATAATTATAAAGTGATAATTATATATAAAAAATTATTAAATTTTTGTCTACTTTATAAAGAAAACAAAATTGTTTTTTATTTTGTTAGATTTATTTCTTTAACTTAAGTACTTTTCCGTATTTTTAATTTGACTCTTAAATATATTTCAGTTTTAATAAAAGTTACCACAAATTGAATAAAAAAATAATAAATTTATTATGAAAATATCTAATATAAGCGTAATGTAATTTATTCAATAAAAATTAACATAATTAATAGAATTGTAAAAAAAAGAATAAAATCATCTCTAATTTAAGTAATAAAAAAAAAATGATTTTTGTATCACAAATTTAAAAATTTAGTAAAAAACACAGATAAATACTTTTATTTTTTGCTGTAATCTCTAGAATAATAAAAAATTCTTTTTAAAATAATTTTGAGTTGCATTTAACATATCTTCTCTCTAAATTTTCTTTTTTTATTATTTTTATAATTTTAAAATGTAATTATCGCCTTTAATTCAGATTAAAAACTTTTTTCCAAATTTTTTACTCATTTTTACCCAAATTTTCTAGATTTTACTGAATTTTACCGTTTCATATTCAATTATTTTTGTAATATTTGAGTAAAAAGCGGTAATTTTTTTTTTAAAGTGTTTAGCTTACTGAAAAAAGTTTAAAATGGCCTAAAAATGGCATTTTTTTGCGTTTTTTTTGTTACGTAATTTTTCGAAAAATCGGCAAAATGAAAATTATTGTACATTTTTATATTTTTACATTTTTACATTTTTGAGAGAAAAAATAAAGATCTCAAAATCAAAAAATCTAAAAAAATTTTCATTCAAGAAAAGTAATAATACATACGCAATTATTTAAAAAGGAGTTTTAGAAAAATTTAAATGTAAAAAACCAAGGATAATTTTTTGAAAATCCCTTTTAATTAATTGCGAATTTATTATTATACTTTTCTTAATGAAAATTCTTTTAAGTTTTTTTATTTTGAGATTTTTATTTTTTCTCTCATGTAAAAATGTACAATAAATTACATTTTGCCGAAAAATTACGTAAAATTAACAAAAACACTCAAATCAGCACTGTAAGCACTTTATTATATTTACGGTAAATGTAATGAAAAAAGTAAATCTACGTTAATTAGCGTAAATAAAAAGGTTTTTTTTATAATTTTTTTTCTGATTTGCCTTTTTTACTCGTTTTGTAATGGTTAAAAAAATCTAAAAATACACAAGAATCACAAAAAAAATTTATATTTAAAATGTAAAATGACGTAAATTTACCAAAAAGACACTTATCGTAGAATTATTGTAAATAAAACTAGAAAATAATTACAGTCTCCAAATCAAGAGTTTCTCTGATGCGGGCCATTTCGCTTTTGGGCGCCCAGCACTCAGCTATAATACTCTTCTGGTCATGGCTGAACATGTTCATTGTATGATAAATAGCCTTCATTTTGTGAACTTGGGCAAACCAAGTTCTCAAATTTTGAGCTGCATTGACCAATATTGACTTTCTCAAGTTCAACGACTGGTCGAGCACAGTCTTGAGCTCGTCCAGTCTCATGGACACGCCGTTCAACATCTCGCGTCTCTCCTTGAGCGTTTCAGGGCATGGATAAATGGTAGCCTTGAAACCATCGCATATTTTCTTGCATTTGTTCTTGAGCTGCTCACCTTGGAAAAAAATGATGAACACTGTTTTGGCCTGGAAGGTGCTGGTGCTCACGTCCTCGACCAATTCGGTCAAGTCAGCTGTTTTGAGGAATACATTGCCGCGGCAAAACCTCCACAACATCAGCTCAAATGCCGACACCTTATCCCGGTTCATGATTCCGGCCAAAAATCTTAAAAAAATTAAAAAAAAAATTAATTTTTTTTGTCAAAATTTTATTTTTTTTTCAAAGCTCAATTTAGAAATAAAGTGATTGAGAGATTTTACAAAATTCTAACCCTAGGCGCAAAGAAGGCGCTATGTGAACATCGCTTACTAGAGGACCTTCCATGGACATTACTGTTTTGGACATGGTATCCTCTATCTCTGTCTGGTTATGCTTCAAGATAATTGTGTTAAAGATTTTATATTTTTTAAGAAGTTATCACAAAATTTAAAGCCTTGAGAGATACAATTTGGAAATTTTTTCTCACCCGATCGCGAATGGAGATCGATTGCGTTCGCTCATCAAGAGTGTAACATGTTCGTCATCCGATTCGTATCCATATCTATCCGGTCTATTATAAATACTAAAGTTATCTGCCTTAAATTTTGTGATTAATTAAGGTAGCAGGGCTTTGGCAGCTGTTTCTTACTTCTTCAAAAAATTGCGTAGCCTTAGCCAGTATGTGCTTGAGCTCGATTAGTTCTAGGTAGTTTTTGCGCAGCGCGTCCTTGTTGGTGTTCACTTCGACCAAGTCGTGTTCCATCTGGTCAATTTTGGCCTTTTTTTAAAAAAAATTAGTTAGTTAGTTTTGTGCCTGTGGTTAGATGCGTACAAAAAAATTTTTTTATTTAAAGATTTATTAAAATTTGACATCACTTCTAGGGTAATCATGTCCTTGGGCTTGGGTGCATCGCATGTCTCATCTGCTTCGTCCATTTCGATGCCTTCTTTAGCTGATTCTTTTTCTACATAACGCAGCTTGCGCTCGATTTCTTCACATCGGCGCACTTCATTCACAAATCTACGCTGAAAAGCGTTCACATTGGCATTCAACTAAAATTTAGAGATAGAAAAAAAATGACACTAAAACAAAAAATCAGTATACATCTTTAAATTGGACTAGGCCTAGCTCGCCAAGCTGTGACACGCATGAGTATGCCACTTCTGATTTGAAGTAAATTTGGCATAGTTGCATTTCTTCGCCACGAAAAAGCGAACTCATTTTTTTCTCTCTAAACTAATTAAAATATTAAATGCAAAGTTTGGAAATTTTTTTATTAAATTAAAAAATAAGATAAAAATTTGTTCACGTCATAGTTAGTTGCTATGAAAAAATTTTGGAAAATAAAGTTAAGTGTTTATGCAAACACGCTTGGTTTGTGGTTCCAAGCTAGTCGCAAGTGGAGCCGAGATCGCAGATTAAATCTCGGTTGAGTGGTTCCATTTGCTGACAAACGTCCCACACTTTTCAAAATTAGAAAAAGAAATGGCAAATAAAAAATTTGAAGCAACAAAAAAATGGATTTTATTTAAAATTTTTGTTAGATAAAATTTAAAGTCATAAGAAATATTCACGTGATTAAATGAGACCTGCAAATTTTATTTTTTTGCTAGGTATCGAATATTTTTTAGTCTTAAACGGTACTCTTGATGTAGAAATTTTTGACAAAATCCAGCCCAAATGCTTTGGTATGATTGTGTAAAATGAAGGAGAATTTTGGTCACAAACAAGGTCAGTTTCGGCTTGTTTTCTTATGCCAAAACTTGTCACACCATACAGATACCATCTGTCATCAAAATTGAACATCAGACCAGAGCCAGAATCACCGAAGCAAGCATTTGAGTTAGCTGTACCCAGACCGCAGTATAATTTCAAGTCCAAGCCTTGGCACAATGATGAATTAAAAAAATTCCACAATTTAATACTAGTTTGTTTGAGACCATTTGTGTAAGCTGCCATTTCTCGCTTGCCATTGCTGCTGCCCCATCCAGTTAAGACCAAATTTTTTCCATAAACTAGACCTATGTCCATTAAATTTGGCAAACATATTGTCTGAACTGTTTTGGACAATTTAGCTGAACGAGATAGCTTGAGCAAAGCAATGTCATTTTCTTTTAGGTGATTGTTCTCGTGCAAATTGACAAGCAAGACTTTTATCTGATTTTTAGCCTGTTTGGCCTCTGATAAAAAATGAGATCCCGGACTGACTGTCAATAGACCTCCTTTTGGTATAGACTTGATGCATTGGGCAGCTGTAAGCACATATTTTGTGGAAATCAATGTACCGCTGCACACATAGTACATTTGGTTTTTGAATTGGTACATTATTGGAACCACCCATGGCCAAGAGTATTTATTAATCTCGGATAGGAGTTTAAATTGGGTTTAATGAATTGAATTCCGCACTGAGCAAAATTATTTGTGTTCAGTTTTATGGAATTTTTAGAAAATTTAATGCAATTGATAAATAGTGTTAATTTGATGATTAAATAAGAAAAAAATATTTTTTTTTTCAACATTATATTTTCGTAATTTTTGTACAAGCTTTTCTTCATGTTAGAAAATGAACTTATAAAAATGACATTTTAAAGTCCATTTTTAATAAATATTTTGATTATGAATAATTTATCAAATTTTGCTACATATTTTATTATTAGAATAAAAACTTTTATTCGGAATATTTTTTGTATACTTGGCAACTTTATAATTATTGAAATAATTTTTCTTTAGTATTCAGGATGATTCTTTAAAATTTTTTTTCACTATTTTTTGGTTCAGCTTTCTAATTATTATATTTCATAGATCTAAATTATAATTTTTGTCTTTTTGGTATAAAATTTTCCACTAAGTAAAGTAAAGTATTTCTTGAAAATTTTTGATTTTTAAATTAATCTTTATTTTTATATTCATAACTTTAATAAATCAAAAGTGCCCGATATTTTAAAAATCATAATATTATCTATATATAAATACCTGAACTAAATTTCATTTAAAGACATCTTACGTAAGCTCATGTAAGATCATGTAAATTCTTAAAGCCAAATAATTAGCGTTTTTTCTATTTTTTAAAATTAATTCTAAAGAATTTTTTGAATTAGTTTTATTTCTCAAACAATCATTTTTCTATTATTTCTTACACAATCTTGCTTTTAATTTTTTTACACCATTTGTTGTAAACTTTGGTTAGTTCTGGAAAAATTTAGATTGTCCATTTAAAAAAAATCAAATAAAAATTCTTTATCTAATTTAAATTATCGATTTTTTAAATTTTGAAATATCATTTTGTATTTTTTCATCCAAAAAATTATTTTATAATAGATTGGTGATTTGATAACAATATTTTATAAATTTAAGGCATTATATTTAAAAAATTTTCAACAAAATCTGCTATTTTTAAATGTCTTGAAAATTTTCAAAAATATATTCATATATAAAATTATTTTCAATATAAAATTTAAAAAGCAAAAAAAAATTAATGTTTAAAATTTTAAAATTTGTTCAAGTGGAAAAACAAAATTATTTTAGTTTGAATGAATGAATATAAAAGTTATTTCTGAATTAACTTAACCAGAATTTTTTAAATCTTTGATTGTTATTGCTAAATAAATTAGTGGTCAATCTTTTTGATATTAATTTGATAACGAACTATTTAGTAGTATTATTATACATAATTTGTTCATTAATGTTTAGTATTTATTATTTAAAAATTACCAAAATCATTTGATTAATTTAGTTTTAAAATTTTAAATGATCGTTTCGATCTTAAAATATGATCTGATATTTCAATTTGCCAAAAATTTATATATTTTTTAGTTTAAATGTGTAAAATATAATTATCTTATTTGAAGTTACATTTTTTAAAAAGTTATTTTTGGATTAAATTCAATATTCAAGGTTAATCAACAGGCTAGTGCCCATGCCTCATGAGACTGATTAACACTTCATTTATTTAATTGATTATTAAAAAAAAATGCATATATTAAAAATATAAAAAAAAAATTATAAAAATTGAATAGAGTTATTGAAATTATAAAAAAAACATATTGAGCAAAAAATAATCACTTCAAAGCTGGAAAAAAGGCAGAAATCGTCGATTCAATAGCGACAAATAATCCAGTAGAGCAAGACAGTGATACAGAAATTGAAGAGCAACAAGATGCAAATAAACAAGTAATTACCTCCAAAGAAGCAATCGATAGATTAAATGAACTTAAACATTTTTTTTAAACCAAAAAAGATGAAAATTCTAATGTAATTAATTTATTATTTAAAATTGAAAATTTTATAATTGAAAGTAGCTTTAATCATCTATTACCGATTTTTTTTCAAAAAAATTAACTTTTTGTTTTTCGCATTTTTATTTTAATTTTTTTAATCAATAAAATTTGGTTTAAAATTTTTTTTGTCCCTATCATTTTATATGGGAATTTCGATAACGAATACCGAATTTTCCGCCCAAGTAGTTCGTTATAACGAGGTTTGACTGTATTACTTAAGTCGTTAATTGTCTTGGTCTTCTACATTTTAAAAATCTATTAATTTAAATAAATTTAAATTTTCTAGATCGACACAAAGTTTTAAGATTTTTTTTAATATATTGAATGTGGATAAAACAAACAAAAGTAATTATGGGAATATCTTTTTATACTTCTCTACTTCATGAAAAAAAAATTCTATTCACTTAAAAAGTACATTAATAAAAAATTAAAAATCATAATCTTTAATTAAATTTTTTAAAGATAGTAATTTTCGGTTGAGTGGTTCAATCATTGATGAATTTAGCTTGATGAACCAATTTAGAATTCAAATTTTGAGCTTAAGAAAACGGCAATGCAAACAAATTCAATTAGTCTAATGGCTTTGGAATTAAAACCGTTCTTAAAATTAACTCAAGCATTACTTTTCCATTTCAAATGTCTTTTAAAGGCCCTTGTTTTAAGAATATAAATAATCATTTAATTTTAGTAAAAAATTAACAAAAAATTAAAAAATGCAGATTTTAATTTTGATAGTTTTTTTCATTCCAAACTCTTTCCAATACTCATTTAAATTTGGTGATACCAGACTAATTTTGGATCCTTATTGTGGACGCTCAAGTTCTTCGCGCATATTTAACAACAGTCAAAAAATAATCAATGGAGACCGTGTTGCACTAGGTGCTTATCCATGGCTGGTCAACATTTACACAGAAACAGATTTATCACTTACAAGATTTTGCAGTGGAACACTGATCAGCGATATGTATGTGTTGACTGCAGCCCATTGTGTTAGAGATAGAAAATTATCACAGCTTAAAATTGGTTACGGACACACAAACTATGAAAAAATGTATATCAATAATTGGAGTAAAAAAGTGTCAGACATTATTCTGAATGACCAAAATAAAGATATTGCTTTGTTAAGACTAGAAAGTGGCATTGATTTATCTGACCGATCTAAAGTCTCGACTATTTGCTTGCCCCCCAATGTGGACACGCGAGTGGTTTTTGGCAAAGAGGTTGTTGTGGCTGGATGGTACTAATTTAGGGAATATTTACAAATTAAATTTCAAAATTTTTTCTTTTAGGGGGAGCACAAATGGAAAAAAGTCAGACCCAACAAAGACAGCTGATTTGTTCGAAACAACACTCACAATTGATACCAGGTGCAGTTTGTTCAATGATTTCTATTGCTTGATTGATTTGAAAAATGATGGCAGGGACTCAAATTCTTGCTATGGTGATTCGGGTACTCCAGCAATGTATTATGATACCATGATGTCAAGATGGTATGCTTATGGTGTTTTGTCAATGGCCTCGGTTAGAAACTCAATTTGTCAACCGAATGAGCCCAGTTTTCATGTCAAAGTGCCAGAATTTCTCAGATGGATTAGAGATTCAGTTTACTAGAATAAACTAAATAAAAGTCTCTAAAAAATTATGTTTTTTTTTGATATTTTATTTAACTTCCTGTTGTAGTGTTTTTCCAACTTTAATCACCCAGTCATGCTAAAAACGATGACATCATGTATGTTTCATCTATTAATCATCTTATTTTTTATTGATGAAAAATGTTTTTGGGTTAAAATCAGAAAATTTTCATTGTATTCTTCAAAAAAATCTTCAAAACATTCTGAAATGAGCCAGTCATGAAAAACTTAACATTTTCATCTTTATTTCATTCTTGAATTATCTCATCAATTATGAATGATTTTTTTTTGGATTAAAACCAAGAAAAAGTTTATGAACTAATTGAATTTATTATGAAATATTATTGGTTCTTTGTAAAAATTTTTGCTAAATAGGTCTATCTATCTTGAATTTCCTTTTTCTTTAAGGCATGTTGAAGTTTATGATCAAAACTTTATATCAAATTGCTCATTTTATATTTAATAATAAATTTTCTGAAGATTTAGGCAGAATTTTATAAAATTCTTGATGTAACATTGATTGACATAGTTTGTTACATCAAAATTTCAAAAAAAAAAAAATTTAAATTAATAGTATGTTCAAAATTAACTAAAATGATCGATTATTTTTGATTTTTTAGTAAAGTTAATAATGCAAATAAATAAATTTTTTTTTTAACATAAAATATTATTTGGTTTTTTAATCTTATTATCTTTGCGAAGTTAAATCTTTTGTCTTTCGGATTTTGTACTCTTTTTAATTCTAAAAATCGATTATTAATCCAATTATTTTATGATCAACTTAAAATAATTTTTTGAGACTGTAGCATAATATGTTGCATCATTACCAATAAAAAAAAAATCATTTCGTTAATTTAAGAAATTATTATGCTTACTTTTTAATTGAGCATTTGATCATTTGATCATAAACTTCAACATGCCTTTCTTTAATTGGCTTGAGTCAACAACAGGCTCTTTGGTCACAGGTCACTTCTTCTCTTAGATTGTTAAATAACAACAGATTTGATCATGAGAAAACTTTGTTTATCTAACAGCAATTAACTCTTATCGGTCCAAATTTAAAAAAAAATCCTTAACGACCAAGACGGGTCAATTTTGACCCAAACAAAATAAAAAAATGAAAAAAGTTTTCGTTTATTTTTTTAATTTTATTTTGAAAATCAAAAAACTATTTTTTATTGTTTTTAGATACACCTTAAAAAAATCAACTTTAATATTTAAGGCAATAAATCGTAAAATACTGTAAAAATGAGGAAAACAGTAAGAAAATTACAAATTTAGTCAGATTAGAAAAATTACATACTCTAATAGCCGAAAGATATGAAGGTGGTATATATTAGGTTGTTTAATAAGTTTTTTCGTCGATTTTTAAATGAAAAAATCTCATCAAAGATTAGACTTTTTATGCAATGTTGTACATCATTTGAAAGAGCAACTCTTGTTCTTTCAAATGATATATAAGATTATATGTTTGCTTTTTAAATTTCTAAAAAATAAACTAAATAAAAATGTATGACAAAAAAATGCATATCCGCCATTGCATGTTATTCAAGTTTAACGAAGGAAAAAATGCGACAGAGGCTACCAAATCGATTTGTTTGGTATATGGCGACGACGCTCTGACTGTTCGCACTTGTCAAAATTTTCGTTTGCTCGATTCAAAGCTGGAGATTATAAGAAAGAGATGTCTGTAACAAATGGCACCGTTTGGAATAGATTAAAAGCAATAGGAAAAATCCAAAAGGCCAGTAAATGGGTCCCGCACAAACTCTCAGAAATCAATATTGCGCAACGTTTGAGCATTTGCGTTTCTCTCTTGTCTAGGCAGAAAAAAAAGAGTTTTTTGTGGAAAATCGTAACTGCACTGAAAAAAAAAAGCGTCTTAGCAATAAAAAAAGTGACTTTCTTTAAAAAAAAAAGCGACTTTTAATTTTTTTGGAGTAAAAAGCGACTTAATTAAGGTGCATTTAAGGCAAAACTACGTCACTACTCTGGGATTCTAAATTTTTTTACATATTCGTGTTCCCCATGTATGATAACCCATGTTTGGTGGTTTTTTTATGTTTTTACCTATTTCAGGTAAAAAGTTATTTAACTTTGAAAAAAGGCGTTTTTTGATGCATAGCAACATTAAAAACCCTTTTTTCTCCCAAAAATACTCCGATTTTTATATTTTTTTTTTGATTTTAAATGCTTTACATTTTATTATTCTTGATTTAAAAATAAAAAATATTCTTAATTTACCTGTTTTTTTTATACTTTTATACCTTTTTTTTCACAAAAAAGAATTCGTCGGCTGTCATAATTTTTATATTTTTAAAGAAAGATTTCTCTTCATCATTAAACTCTCTTAAGTTTTTAAAATCATCGCCAGCATAAAAAAAATTTTCTTTCTTTTTCAGATCCTTATTTAACTGTCTAGAAATTATCCAATGTTCATGTATGTATGCAATAGATTTAGTTATATTTTTGAAGCAATTATAGTCATAATTTTTTATTAATCCATGTTTAGCTTCAAATCTAAATGTAGAGTGTAATCTTAAAGGTCCAAATTCAGCCATTTGCTTAGGAAAATGAGTTAGAAAATGCATTTTTGGTGTTAACAAAACATCCGGATACAATTCCTTAAAATTTAATATATATAAATCTATTTTAATTTTCAAATCAATAACTGTATTTTCATCGCAAAAATATGATAACGATAAATTTAAAATTTCAACAAAATTTAAAAAATTATCCCAATAACTATCATCACTTTTAAAATATTTCCCTAAAAAAATAGGCATATTATGAAGAAGAGATAGCATTTGACCTGATGTTTGCGTAAAATTGCCACTCAAAATGTTACCATTTTCTATATTATTTGGTAAATCTGATTTATCATAATAAAAGTAATTAAAGTTTTCTATTTCTTTGTTTAAATCTTCAATCTTTAATTTTTTTTGTTTAACGATAACATGATTTAAAAAATTAGCAAGTTCTATATGAGCTATACCTTCTGTTAGGATATGCATTGGATCTGTAAAAGACATTTACAAATATCGAAATTATCCACAAAAAGTAAAGGACTTCTATAATTTATACCAGACTCAATAGATATATCATCTTTTTTCTTTGAATTTACTGAATTTTCAATTCTTTCAAGTGTGTTTTTGTGATTTTCGAGTGTTCTTAAGCCAATATTTTCATTAATAAAAGTATTTCTAGATATTTGCTTTATTTCACAAATTCTACAATACTTATTAGCGTTACTAACAGATTCCTTAAAGCCTCCAAGCCAATTTTGAGCTGGGGTATCGCCTAAACAAACAGCTAGAAAACCATAGAGTTTCACATTTTTATTATGTAAACATGCATCCATTCCTTCTTGTAACATATTCATTTCATTAGTAAAACCACTTAGAATTTCATTTTTTACTAAATTAATGTTATTTTTAAACACCGAAAATTTACACACTGCTAAAAGCTGCAAAGCTGATAAGCTGTATTTTTGTGATGGACTTAGGTTTTGTAAGGCCCAATAAAACATACCTAAAAAAAATTTTTTGAGTTTTTGACAATTATAAATTTTTTATTAACAAAAACCTAATTTATGTTTTTTTTGACTATTTCCAATAGGATTTACAATTTCAATATCATCATAATATAGCCCGATTAAAATTGGAAATTGATTCTTGTTGTTTAGAAAAAATTTGATTTTTTTCTCAATGTAATAACCATCTTCAAAATCTCGAAAAATTTTTTGATTTAATTTTTGTTTTTCGATAAAGTTCTTCTTATTATTGTCTAATAAATTTAAATTTTCCGGCATTTCTAATAAATTGATCAATTTTTTTTTGAATGGTATTTGATGCTGAATGACAATAGTGACAGGGTTACCATACAACAACCCTTTGTAAGTTTAAAATCCAGTTTCTTTGAAGTCTTGTTGAACAGTTTTATTTTAAAATTCATGTTAACAAAAATTATTACCCTTTTTAAAATAAAATTAGAAAGCTTATTTTTTTATATTCAGGTTACACGAGAGACAAAAAACGCGTGTTTGTTTTCATAACATTAGAGGATACAAAAAAACACTATTAAAATATTTTACCATGTTTTTCATATTTTGTTTATCGCCGTGTTTTTAACACTTTAAAGCGTTAAATGCATAAAAATTGCCACGAATTTCTCAGCATTTTTTGTTTCTCATGTAATCAAAAAAAAAATTTTATCTAATTAAGAAAACTGAAAATGCAAACAATTAAATTTATTAATTTTAATATCCCATTGTTGGCTCTTTAATTATGAAATTAAACACAAAAATCTTAAGTAAATATGTTTTTATCGTATTTTATCCGAAAGAATCGCAAAAAAAACTCGAAATTTACGACAAGAAAAAAAAAAGGCTCATTCGAATAAAAATAATTCAACTCATGTAAAAACATTATGCTATGACTTGAATAGAAATCAAGCCTTAGAAGAAGAAAAAATAAGTATTTTTTCAGACATGCTTTAAAAATCTAACAATTTTATATTATTTTTTTAAGATCAATCTGAGTTTCACAAAGAACACTTAAAATTAAGAGAAAATTATTCAAATTCAGCATATAAGTCTTTATTGCCAACTTTATTGAAAGATTCATTTGTTGCGAGGAGAGCTTATATGAAGTCTCTTTCAAGGATGAGCTTATTGGAGAAATTAGTTGAACTCAATTACTTCGGCTGTGAGCCAAATGTAAGTTGATTTTGTTTGAAATATACTTGTAAATAAAATACAGCTTTATTTCTAAAGCTTATTTGTGAGTTTGAAATATTCATAAACTCTGAAAGTTTTAAGAGCGATTTATAGAGGGTTTTGAATCTTGTATATAGCTAAATTATTTTAAAAACATTTAAAAATGTAATATTTTTATTTTTTATTTAAAAAAAAATTAAATTAAATGTTAAAGAAAAATAACGAGATTTTGATCGATGTATTTGAATCATTAGAAAGAAAGCTTAACTCAAGAAGTCGGAAGGTCGAGTGGACGCATTTGTTATTCGAATTTCAGGTAACTCATCGAATTATTAATATATTTTGATAGTGATAATTATTGATAAATTTAATTTTAAATAGATTAAATAATCAGAGAAGTTTAAAAGTCACAAAAAAAAGTCCAAGTCCGGGTTTTTTTATTTTTTCAAAGTCCAAGTTTGGACTATAAAATTTTATTTAAAAAAAAAGTCCAGAATTTTTTTAAAATTTGCTAGATCAGGCTTCATATCGAAAAATTTATATACTCTTGGGTTGTCTAATTGTAAAATACAATTAAATTAGTATATAAACCTTTGGTCGGACTTTTGAAAAAAAAAATGTCCGAACTTGGACTTGACTTGAGACTTGTGACTTTTAAACAGCTCTTTAAATAATTATTACCTGCTAATTTGGTTTTATAAATTTAAACTTACTCTTCATTTAATTTTTTTTTAATTTCAAGAAAGATGATACATTAAATTTGGTTGAGAATACGGTGAAATCACCAAGAATTTGTCTTATCAAAAACGGGAACAATATTGAAGAGTTTTTGATTGTGGAAGAGAGAGACATATTTGCACGTATCAAAAGTGAAATTTCAGTTTTAAATATTTTATTTATTTAAAAGTTTTGTTCTCTTATTATTTTGTTTTCAATATTGAATTTGATCAAAAATTTGAAAATATTTTATGTTTTTTTAATAATTTATTAGTAAAAAATGAAAGACAAGCACAAACAAAAAAATCAAACACATTTATTAGATATTTAACCATTATAGAACAAGAATTTAATAACTAGTTTTTTATTTATTTCACCTTTTTGTAAAATTAAAAACAAATTTTTTTCTTTTAATTCTAAATAATATTTGATAAAAAAATTTAAATATTCCAAATAAATTTTTACAAAAATTAACTTTTTATTTAAAAATCAATATTCAAATGCAATCTTCGATTTAATTAAAGTATTGGCTAAGAAAAAAGCGTCCCTCAAAATCCATCTTTAAAAGCTTCTTAAAAAGTGACTTAAGAACCGACTTTATTAAATAACGTCTTAAAAAGTGACTTAAAAAAACCAATAGAAGTGGCTTTTTATCCTACTTAATATCCGTCTTAAAAAGCGTCTCCAAGACTTTTTTTTTTTTCAGTGTGGAGATGAAAAGTGGATCTACTTCGAAATCAGGTCAACAAAAAACAATGGGTCGACCCTGATCAAGAGCCATTACCTACTCCCAAACACGAAATTCATGGAAAAAAGGTCATGCTTTGTGTTTGGTGGGATCAGAAGGGTATAATTTATTATGAGCTACTGCAACCCAAGCAAACGATAACCGCATACTTTTATTCACAATAATTGATACGTTTGAGTCACGCTTTGGAAACAAAACGGCCACACAAAGCTAAAGGAATACGAAAAGTGATTCTTTTACATGACAACGCTAGGCTACATGTTGCAAAAACGACTCACACGATAGAGAATCTAGGCTGGGAAGTCTTACACTGAAAAAAAAAAAAGTCTTGGAGACGCTTTTTAAGACGGATATTAAGTAGGATAAAAAGCCACTTCTATTGGTTTTTTTAAGTCATTTTTTAAGACGTTATTTAAAAAAGTCGGTCAATTAGTCACTTTTTAAGAAGCTTTTATAGATGGATTCTGAGGGACTCTTTTTTCTTAGACAAAATTTTAATTTAATCAAGGATTTAATTTTTAATATTGATTTTAATATTAAAAAGTTAATTTTTTTTACAAAAATTTATTTGAATAATAAAAATTGTTTTTAAAAATAGTATTTAGAATAAAAAGAAGAGAAATTTAGTTACAAAATGGTGAAACAAAAAAAGTATTAATTATTAAATTCAATTTTGGTCAAAAATAACTATTTACTAATCAAATTTATTAGAAAAAAATTCATCCTAACGACTAACTCTGGTACCTTGCAGTTCTTTTGGACAAAGCGACAATTTTTATAAATATTTTATAATTTGATAATAAAACAGATGTCCTAAAAATTATGATAATAATCGTTCAGATTCTACACATCTAAAATAGATATTTAGTGAAGTTCAGTCAGAGCTGGTCAAAAGTCAAAGTCAAATCTGGACTTAGACTCTAATTTTTTTTAATAAAGTCAGGGTCAAAACTTTTTTTTTTAGTAAGCCGCTATAATAGCTACCTGGAATGGCAAAAAATCATATGATTGTGATCTTGACATGGATTGCCGTTCCAGATAGCTATTGTAGAGGCCTACTAAATAAAACCCAAAAAAGCGCCGTTTAAAGAAAAAAATTTCAAAGTCAAAGTCGACTTCGACTTTTAACGATTCTGACTTTAAAGTTTGACTTATGAACAACTCTGAGCTTAATACAAAATAATAGAACAAAATGATAAAAAATTAAATAACTTTTTTTCTAAAAGTTTAAAATTAGCTTGATGAATGCTACATGATGCAACACTTAAAAATGCATAAAATGACAAAGTATGCCAATGCTGTGCAAAATCTCTTCAAAAAGCACTTCGCATAACATATTGAAATCTAATTTCTGCTAATATTTGCAGAGTTTTACAGACCTAAATAGCCGATGCAACTTTGAAAGTTGCACAATCTCGCAATCACGATACTTATTTTAAATTTATAGAAAAAAAAGTAATTTAATTTTTTTATTCTCTTAACCAGTTTCTACTGTATTTCACAAAACCTTAAATATATATATTTGCCAAATTTACGATTTTTTTCGTGTTTAAAATTTTTTAACTAAAAATAAAACATTAAATTATAGTTTAAATCATGCTAATACTATTTAGAAGTGAATAATAATTTAACAGTGCCAAAAAACTAATATTAATAACAATAATTTCGAACGATTTGAAAAGAACAATTTATATAATAATTTTCGTAATCTAAAAAGAAAGTGTTTTGTAAAAAACACAATTGTGTGTTTAAACTGTTTAAGATTAATAAAGGAGAAACGGTCTAAGCCATTTGCGGCTCGTCAAAATAAAAAACATTCATTAAGGACAATATGAATTTTAGAAAAATAATGTTGTAACTTTTTGAATTCAAACGAATAAAAATAAAATTGCAAAACATCTGTTATAATTATGAAAATAAAAATTGTCCGTTAAAATTACAGGAGAGTTTTATTTTCTTCTTATTAGTCATTAAAAGGAGGAGCTTATTGTGTATTTAACTTTTAAAAATAAAGTCTCTTTATTCTTTTGTTTAATTAAGTCGCTTTTTACTCGAAAAAATTTAGAAGTCACTTTTTTTTTTAAAAATCACTTTTTTTATTGCTAAGACGCTTTTTTTTTTCATTGTTTCTCACCCAGCTTATTCACCAGACTAAGCTCCTTCATATTACCATTTGTTCCGATCCATGCAGCACTTCCTCAGTGAAAAAAGTTACTCAGACTTGGAGGAAATCAAAAAAGACATCAATCAATATTTGACCTCAAAACCAGCCAGCTTCTACGAGCGAGGGATCAAAATGCTGCCAGAAAGATGGGAGATGTGTATTTCTAGCGAAATAAATTATTTTAGTGACTAATTATATTTTATTTTAGTTTTTATAAATAGATAAAGTCTAGAAAAAAACAAAAAAACTTATTAAACTACCTAATATATTACTTAAAAATATAAAACTATTTTTTATTGTTTTTAGATACACCTTAAAAAAATCAACTTTAATAATTAAGGCAATAAATCGTAAAATACTGTAAAAATGAGAAAAACAGTAAGAAAATTAAAAATTTAGTCCGATTAGAAAAATTAAATTAAATACTCTAAATGCCGAAAGTAAGAAGCTGGTATATATATTACTTCTAGAACTTCAAGTACACATGAAGCCGATAATAATTGTAAATACATAATCAATTGTGTATCTAGTGGATCTCCTCTTAAAAATGGATTATATACAAAGCGTAGATAAACTTTGAAAAAATTTAGAAAAAAAACTTTATTTTTAAAAATTTTTTATTATTATTATCTCCTTAAAAATAATTAAAAAAATTAAAAAACTATTATTTAAAAATTAAATAAATTGTGATATATTAAAATATTTTTTATCTATTTTTTTCGATGAAATATTCTAATCTTCATCGTTGAAATTAGATAAAATGCTTCCTAACTCATTGATGATTCATCTATCAATTTTTATCGATTAATCATCGTTTTTTTATGTGACTGGGAATATAAAAAATAAAAGAAAAAAATGCGCCAAAATTTTTTTATATTGTTTAATCTTAAATTTTAAAAATCTTAGAGGAAATGGGTCAAATTTTAGGACAACGAATTGATTTGGAGGGCGTTATTTTATTGAACAATTATGTTAATGTATTCATAAATTCAACATTCATCTTTCTTATCATTTTACATTACTTTTCAAATTTTGTTTTTTTAAATCTCAAGTAGTAGAAGTAGTAGTAGTAGTAGTTTTGACCGTAGCTGGCTAGCCAGCAAATGTTCTGATAAGGCACACTATGACAGCTGATGTGATTGATTGCTGCTCATCCAGCAATCAATGCCTGTTTTAAAACTGATAACATTGGGGGCTTCAACTAATTGATTGATTTGGTAGCGAGTTCCATTTATTAGCGGTTCTGTTGAAAAAAAAGTTATCTCTATGTTGGAGTCTCGAAATTTCTTTTTGATATTTGAAGCAGTGACCTCTTCCTTGGTTTTTTATGACATTAAAATTGTTGCTTTTATAAGCAGCTCTATAAGCAACTCTTTAGGTTTTCCAGAATTCCAGAACATTTTGAAGCCATTCCATTTGTTCGGCTTCCGTACAGTTTACCATTTCGCTGTCGTCATCTAATCTCTGGAATTTATTTTCAAAAGACCCATTTTGTGTCTTTATTAAGTGTACTAGCTCTTGTACACTTAGTTTTTCAAGGTAATCTTTTGAAATAGGTACCATAAAAAATATCATCTTTTTATCGCTGCTACCAATTGTTAACGGTTTGTAATAAAACAAATTTTAATCTTTAAAAGCTTTTTTTAAGTTATTGAACGTTCTGAAGTTCTAAGAATGGAATTCTTATTTATACCTATACGCTCGTGTACTATTAATAAAATAAGGAAATTCTTTGTTTCTATGACCATAATGCATGACCACAAATTTTGAAGTGTTGAATAGAAGAAGCCAATCTTGAGTCCAATTGAAAATTTAATCTAAATCTGATTGTAGTTTCGCTGTGTTTATTTCTGTTAACGTTTGCGAGAATATTTTAGTATCATCTGCATACATTTTGACAACATTCTCTATTCCTGTTGGTAGATCATTTATATACTAAACGAACAATAGTGGACTAATCACTGATATTTGTGGTACACCGCTAAAAATCTCAACCCAATCCGACAAAATTTCACCTTAGATAACTCGTTGTCTTCTATTTTTGAAGAACGCTTGAATCCATTATAGTGTTAAACCATCAAAGCCTTACACTTTCAATTTAGCTATTTGTCGTCTGTGCGGAACAGTATCAAATGCATTCGCAAAATCTAAAAGAATCACATCGACAGGAATACTTTTGTCTTGACTAATTGAGATGAAATCTAGAGTTTCCAGATGATTAAATGTACATGACTTTTTCTTGACAAATCCATGCTGTTCTTTGGATGAAATATTATGTTTATAAATATAGACTTCCAATTTGTTTCTTATTATGCTTTCCATAATTTTGCACGGAATTGAAGTTAAAGACACAGGACGATAATTGCTGGCCTTTCATTTATCACCTTTTTTAGATAATGGAGAAATATTTGCTGATCTGGATTGTATTGGAAGCTGACCATTGGATAATGATACTCTGAAATTCAAAGTTAAAGGAACAGTAAAGGCTTCTGCACAGTTTTTTAGCAAAAACGGATGAAGCTTGTCTACACAAAATAATTTATCTTGATTCAGGTCTTGTAATTTATTAAAAACCATTTCATAACTAATATCATTATGTTCAATGTCAATTTATTCTGACCCGTTTTCATTAAGTTCAACTACAAAAGGAGGAAGCTCAACATCTTTTTCTAAAACACAAACATCTTGAAAAATTTATTTAGTAGTTTTGAAATCTTTTTCGTTTCGTGTGTTAATTTATTATTCGACTTTTTTAATGCTTTTCTTTGATTACTTGTTGAACATTGAGGTATTTGTACAATATTTTTTGAATTCTTATTAGCTTTTTCCACTAAATTTTGTTTATAAGTTAGTCTGGCTCTTTTAATTTCTGATGAAATTAATTTACAGATACGCTTGTAATCTTTATATAGATTCACATCTTTCCAGTTACATGAACAGTTCCTGTATCTAAGATTCTTCTTATTTCTTATTAAGATCTTTATATTATCTTTTATCCATGGTTTTTAGATACTTAACTTTTTAGAGTCATCAGTCACTTGAATGAATCGATTACTAGCTTCGCTGACATAGAAAATTAACTCATTGTACATTTGCTGTATATTAAAATTCTCAAATAAGTGCACCCAATAAATATTTGATAAAAAATGAGAAATTTGATCAAAGTCAGCTAAATAAACTTTTTACAGGTATAAGATTCCTTACTTACCTTGTTTTTGAGAACAATATTGAAAAAGATCTCCAGATGTCCTTTATTAATGCTACCAAGCACAAATTTTGTATCGATTGCATTCACACTTTCAGGCTGAGTCGTGAAAATAAATCAAAAGATTTGACAGCTTTTCGTTTGTTATTTGAAAAGTTGATACGTTATCATGCTGATATAGAAAAGTATCGCTTAGCGTCTCTCCAAATTTATGTTCGATGCCATTTTTGATACTCATAAAGACATTATTATCAACGAGGACTTCACTCCGAGTGAAAGAATTGCAAATCGGAAACTCAGACAAGAGCGGGCTGACAGGAACAGCAAATTAATTGACTCAGAAACAGTAAATTGCCGTATTCTCAAATTCAAGCGATGTGAAGATGGCAAGAAACGTTTTTGGGGTATCCGAAATGGTGAACTTAGGATGGTTTTATCGATTGTAGAGCGCCTTAAGCAACAAAGTGAATTATCGAAGGAGATTATTGCCTCATTTAATCTGCCACGACAAAATGCCACATCACAATTTAATTTACTCTTCTCTAATGAAAAAGTTAAAAGTTCGCTTTACATCGCATTGGAAGCCCCACCATCAAGCATATTCGGCTTAAATGACTCGGATATTTAACCTAATGGTTCTCTTTCTTCGACATCACTTGAGACCTTTTCTTCTGAGCCTGCGTATCCATCAATGACAGAAATATCTTTATCTCTATCAAGTACATCCAGATCGATTGACACAACAGATAATTTAAGCTTCTATTATACGAACGCAACAAGCTTAAACAACAAGATGCATCTCTTGCAGGCTTTCGTATCAAGTTCTTCTCAAAACATTATAGGCATTTCAGAGACTTGGTTAAATGAGAGCTCAGTCACAGAGCTGTACGGTTACCAAACATTCAGGTCAGATCGTAAATGCAATAATATGGGCGGAGGTGTTTGTGTTTACGTTCAGAACGGCATTCAATCTCGTGAAGCATCTGATATCGATCTTTTGAGTTCGGACTGCGAACAAGTCTGGTTGTCAATTAGTCTTGTAGAAGATCGCCCACTACTAATTGGCTGTTTATACAGACCACCTCCACAAGCTAGCAACATCCTGCTACCGAATATAGTAAATTGAAATCACTAAAAGCTGCAGCACAACTAGTAAGACGTTAAGTAAACTCCAGTGTTGTTGTGTTGGGTGATTTCAACATGCTAGACGTTGAATGGAGTGATGACAGTACACCAGTTCTGTTCAATGAATCGTCTCCAAATCTATTGATAAGTGATGCAATCACTAATACAAGCTTTGTTCAACTTGTTACTGGTTTTACTTTTATTAATGAAGGAAAGTTAGTTAGTCTCCTCGATCTTATCCTGGTAAGTGTTTCTAACCGTGTGACACCTATAGAAATCGGCCCTCCATTAGTTACCAGCTCTTTAAGGACCCATTGTAGCCTGAGATTTGAAATCATTTCAAAAGCTTCAAGGCAAAAGCCGTTTGACAGTAGGTGCTTTAATTTGAGAAGAGCAAATTACGCTTCAATGGTTCCTTATTTGATTGATATTGATTGGAAAACAACCTTTGAGACTTTCTCAATACAGAATAGCTACTCTGCTTTCCTCCAAACATTCTTTCAGGCATTGATTATTTTCGTCCAGAAACGAAAGTCTCCTAGAGGATTGACAAAACCGCCTTGGTGGAATATCCATGTTGCCAAGCTCATTCGCCGCAAAAGACGTCTCTTCATAGCGACTCGCACTAATAAGGAAGACTTATTACTATTATGAAAATATAAACTAGTATGCAGACAAGTGAAGAAGTTAGTCAAGCAGAGTTTAATTGCTTTCGAACTGAAATTGGCACAAGACTCAAAGAAGAATCCGAAGAAACTCTTCTCATATATGAATCGAAGATTTGCTAAAGGTGAAACCATTGCTGCAATTAAAAATTCTGCCGGACTGATTATCACAGACAAAGTAAGCATATGCAGTACATTAAATGAATTTTTCCATTCTGTTTTTGATGAACCGTCTCCGTTGGCAATTATCAACCATGCAAAGGAAACTTTTCAAGCACGATCACAACCTTGTCCAGGTTTCCGAGTTGAAGACATAGTTACACCTGACACGGTACTTTCCAAGCTAAACAGACTTTGCAGCGACAAAACTACTGAAGTTCATCAAGTAGGTACACACCCTCTCAAAATGTGTGCAGAAGCCTTTAGCGGCCCTTTATCAGATCTTTATGTTCAATCATTGACTCTTTCGGCTGTCCTGAAACTGTGGAAAGAGGCAAATGGGTCGCCTATCTTCAAAAAAGGTAGTAGAATTGATGTAGCTAATTACCGTCCGGTCTCGCTTACCTCTGTTCCTTGCAGAGTATTGGAATCGATTATCAAGGACTATATTGTCAAGCATCTGATTAAGAATAATCATTTTCGAAAAAACAACATGGCTTCGTTCCTAAAAAGGCTTGTGTTACCAATTTACTTGAAACTGTTGACTTTTTGAGTGACGCAATGAGTCGAAAGATACCTCCTGATATAATATACCTTGACTTTGCGAAAGCATTTGACAAGGTCTCACATGAACTACTCCTGGTAAAATTAGCTGCTTATGGTATTCCAGTTCTTATAGTTGATTGAATTCGACAACTCCTTCCTATCAGGCCGGAACAACGAGTCGTTACTGGTAGCGTTGTTTTCAATTGGAAGCCAGTTACTAGCGGAGTACCTCAAGGATCCGTTCTTGGTCCTCTTCTCTTCGTTATATATGTCAATGACTTGCCTGATGTATGCAGATCTATCTGCAAGCTTCATGCAGATGATACAAAGCAAATGAGCCATGTGATCAATGAGGATGACTTCAAAATGCTTCAACAGGACCTCGATAATTTAGTAGACTGGTCATTGTACTAGAAAATGAGCTTTAATCAGATTAAGTGTTTAAGTATGCATTTTGGTGTTAAAAACACATGTCACGACTACATTATGGATGGTTAAAATCTAGCAAAAACAAGTAAAGAGCTTGACTTGGGAATTATCATTACCAGTGACCTAAAATCAGGAGAACAATGTAAAAAAGCAGCAGCGAGAGCCTCGATGGTGGCATCAAAAATAAAAAAACACATTCACCTACTTAGCTCTTGAACTTGTAAATCTACTCTTTTAGTCATTCGTTAGGACGCACCTTATCGACGTTGTGACATAGAAACACTTGAGCGTGTTCAGGGAAAATTTTCTAAACTTGTCCCGGAACTAGAGTCGAAACCATATGCAGTAAGAAGAGAAACTCTTAATTGGATAACACTTGAAGAAAGACGGCAGCGTGGAGAACTAATTCAGCTACATAAAATTCGCAACGGACATGATCAAGTTGAGTCAATACATGGAAACCAATTACTAGCTACAAACGGTCTTGACAGTCCAGCAGTTCATACGAGAAAGGGTCAGTTAGCTATTGAGAGACAGATCATTAGAAATTGTAAAGTTCGATATAACTTTTTTAAAAACAGGACAGCTGGAAGCTAGAACACAATAGACAAAACAACCAGAAGCACAGTCAACGAATAAATTTAAAAATCGAATTGATAAACTTCTGGGGTATAGTTAAACTGAATATGACAACTGGACGTAGGCTGTTAAAGCAGACCCCCACGGCTTGTTTACTTCTACAACTATTACTACTAAAATACATTTTTAAATGATTAATGTATGCTTGGCATTTAGCTAGAGTAAGTTTTATTTGAAACTCTAAAATTGCCTCAACTAGAGGAGATTTTCCCTATTTAAATAAGGTGCATTTAAGACAAAAATACGTCACTACTCTGGGATTCTAAATTTTTTTGCATATTCGTGTTCCCCATGTATGATAACCCATGTTTGGTGGTTTTTTTATGTTTCTACCTATTTCTGGTAAAAAGTTATTTAACTTTGAAAAAAGGCGTTTTTTGATGCATAGCAACATTAAAAACCCTTTTTTCTCACAAAAATACTCCGATTTGTAATTTTTTTTTTATATTTTCTGATTTTAAATGCTTTAAATTTTATTATTCTTGATTTAAAAATAAACTTATTATTCTTAATTTACCTGGTTTTTTTTCACTTTTATACCTTTTTTTTCACAAAAAAGAGAGCCGAACTTCGATGGCAGGTGAATATATCTAATATTGTATATCAGTAGATAGATCTACTCAATACGCACAAAATAATGAAGAGCTTTTTTTTATATGATCCCTACTTGCCAAGATATTTGCCTTTTACTAGCAGCTGCTATGCATCAAAAAACGCCTTTTTTCAAAGTTAAATAACTTTTTACCAGAAATAGGTAGAAACATAAAAAAACCACCAAACATGGGTTATCATACATGAGGAACACGAATATGTAAAAAAATTTAGAATCCCAGAGTAGTGACGTAGTTTTGCCTTAAATGCACCTTATAATAAATTTAACAGCTTAGATTTTTTTTTTTTTCAAACCAAGTTAATGTCATAATTTTTCAAAAATTGGGCACAAATCTAAGCTGTTTAATTTATTATATTTTAATAGGGAAAATCTCCTCCAAAGTCACCAGATTTGAATCCTATCGAAATGATTTGGAATGAAATGAAAGAATTTATGAGAAAGAAAAATATTCAAAATGATGAGGAAGTAGTTGAGGCAATTTTGGAGTTTCATAGAAAACTTACTCCAGCTAAATGCCAAGCATATATTAATCATTTAAAAAGGTATTTTAGTTTTCAAATAAGATAATAAGAATAAAGGTAATAAAAATCGTGACAAAAAAATGGAGTTTGGCCAAACTGCTAGGTCGAACCATGTCTTTGAAAAGCATTTTTTCATTAAATAAAATTAATTTACAAAATTTTACCATTTTTTACAAGAAAAAAAGTCAAAATTTACGTAAATTTACGTAAATTGTTCTTTCGTAAAATGTGTCTTAAATTTTCTTATTTACGACAATTTCAAAAAAAGCAAAAGAAACTCTGAAATTTTTTTTGAGTGAAAATTTGCAAAAATTCGGCCATTTTTTGGCCAAAGTAAAATAAGGTAAATTTACGTAAATTTTCGTAAATTTACGTTATTTTACGTAAATTCCACGTGACGAATCAGTACTGTAGATAACTTTTATTAAACATGTACGATGGTGATTGCCATCTTGATGAATCAGTGCAAGCTAATTTAAATCATTATTTTATTCTAAAGGATCTAGTTATTGTGAATGATCGATTTCATATAAAAAAAAATTTCAAGAAAAGTAAAACATATTAAAATTAAAATAAAATCTAAAATCTGTAATAAAATTCGTGTTCTAAAAAGGCATGACAGACAAAATATAATGGCCCTATTTTAATTCGTGAACTGAACTTTTTTGTCTTAGTGAAATGACACTTTATTGAGCTTCAGTTCACCTGTAAAAATTTTTGTAATCTAATGTTCACCTCGAAAAAATTAAAAAAAATTACTTTATTTTTCAATTAAATTTATTACTAATTAAATCAATTATTCAAAAAAAGTAATACAAAAAAATCATTTGTTTTTTATGAGCTTTACTTTTACGTAATTTTAGACCCCATGCTCCATTTAATTTCCTGACAACTCCATTTTCATGGCAAATATCACACTGAAGATCAGATTCACCACTTATCGATATTCTTAGAATTTGTGCATCTTAATGCTAACAAATTGTTTCCATCTTAATCTCTTTTTCTTGTTACCAATTTTACATCAGACTCACAGTCTAAACACGGATCAAGAGATATCACTTTTTTAGTTTTTGACAATCATTTTGATCAAAATTGGACATTTTTTATTCAACGAAATTAATTTAAACTGATTTGTTCACGAAAAAAAAATTAGATCACAAAAAAAAAAGAAAAAAAAAGCTTATAATTGGTGAACTATCTTAACTTTTTCTAAAAATTTCGTGAGCTTCAGTTCACGAATTAAAGTAGGGCCAATATAATCCATTTTTAAAAACAAAATTAACGTATAATCTCGATTTTAATGATATGTCACAGTAAATTTTTTTTTTTTTTTAAAGTTTATTTCAAAATTTAAATAGCTCTGAGTAATATAACTCCTTTCGCCATTGTTTTTCTGTTTTTTTATTTAATTGTTTTTCGTTAATAAAATCAATATATAAATAATTTTTAGTTAATTTTAAATGATTTAAAAAAAAGAAAAAGAAACGAGTTTAAGTAGAAAACCCATTTTCAATCATCCATTCATTTATCTCATTCCAGATACCACAGAGTGGTGTTTTGTTACTGCATAATCTTGAGCTGTTAACAAAGGCACTGACATAGTCTTTTATTAGCTCAAGAATAATTTTGTTTTTAAAAATAAAGCATTTTTTAATGTACTTAACGAACAGTTTGTGGAGGCGGACTTCGGTTTTGTCAAACTTTATTTCTTCAAGAAACTTATCTAATAGATCTGACGGTGTATCGAAAGGAAAGTGGTAGATGGACTTAATTGAGATTTTTTGTATGGTTTGGATCTTAGAAAGATTGGAATTTGACGTTAAAGTAGGAATAAAAAAACTGTAGTCAATTACCGAGCCAATTAATGTTTTGTAAATATTCTTTGGTCCCTTTTTTTTTAAGAGTAACATTTAATTTAAAATAAATTTTTCTTAATTCTCTTTACTTATTATATTAAAAATTAATAAAACAAAATTAAGCTTAGTGACATGTCACTAATGTCGAAACAATAATTTTGAAAAATTGTCCATTTTAGGCTATTTTCGACATTAGTGACATGTCATTATATCATTTTAAAAACCAGTGTTCGATATTTAGAGACATGTCACTATTGTTGGGTATCCGAAGATTGTGACATATCACTAAAATCGAGATTATACGTTAATAAGAATTTTGGGTCTTGTCCAACATGTGATCACTTGATCACCAAAAATGTTATCATTTTAATAATGCTGGTTTTGTGAACAAGACTGATCACCAATTCGATGATCACACAATATGTGATCAAAAATATAAAAAGTAAAATTAGGGAAAAAACTTTTGTGATCAATGTTTTTATTTATGTGATCAAAGTTTTTATATATGTGATCAAAGATTCATTTGAGGACGAATTGGCAATATTTATAATATATATTGATCATTAAAATATAAATTTTGTCCATTAACTTTTCTTGATAAAAGATGTCACATTAATATTGTCACATTAAAGTTTTATAAAGAAAAAAAATTAACATGAAATTTAACTGTGTTTTTTAGCAATATGGAGTTTGACACCGCGTTCATTCTTCATCAAAGCCTTGCATATTGGGCATGAGACCGGATTCGTATGCTTGCTCAAAGCTGCTGCTACTTGCTCTTTAGCCTCATGCGAAGCTACATGAGGCTCTAAAGCTAGCTTACGATATTCGTTTAATTTTTCTTTAATATTTAAAAATCTCATTTCATTTAAATTTTTGCTAATTGAATTAATTTCTTCGTCCTCATCATCTTTACTTGAGTCAACTCCAGTCTCTTTAGAGTTTAGGCCATTTTCTGTAACAGACGTTGAATCAGTGCGAGCAAGTGTCTCGTCGTCAGATAAATCAGAGCCTTTTTCATTTCCTGGCACTTCACCTTCAGCAAACTCTTCATCAGTTAAATCATTATCTGAGGCTATCAAAGACCCAAAAAACGATTTAACGTCTGAGCCAATAGACTGAAAGTCGTCATCATCATCGTCAAATTCATTACTGTACCAAATTTTTTGCAGAAAGATTTAGAGCATTTCTGATCGTTTTTAATTAAGCCAATCTTAGCTATTTTCTCAAAAATTTTTAAATCTTCATTTTCAATATTCATTTTTTATTTTTTGATTCAAGGCATTCATTCATTTTATATTTAACAATTTTAAAGCTTGGTAAGCGTAAGGATGATTATATAAAAATGATTTCAAAACTGAAGCACATATAATTTATATTGCAATATTAATGTGAGATCTTTTTATCAAGAAAAGTTAATGAGAAAATTTTATATTTTGATGATCTATATATATTATAAGTTTGAAATTTTCCAAGCGTGATCAGTAAAATTAAGAAATTTTCCAGAATTAGACCTCTGTTGGAAACTTTATACTTAGAGATGGTTGAACAACTGTACATGAGACACAAGATTTTCTTCTTAAAGAAATTAAAGAACAGTACAGTATGCTGGGATATCTTGACTTACCTTCGCGATAATTCTAAAAAGTTCGATCAGAAAAATACCTCCTTTTGCAAACAAATTAATAATGTGGAGAAAAAAACTCATATTGATGTTATGGACTATAGTTGGAAGATTTCACTAGCAATAATCGATCACTTATTTATCGAAGGAAATCGTGGTCTAGTTGATTCAATTAAGTTCGTTGTTGTTGCCCAAATCAAATTAAATATGGATTTAAGCTTAGCCTAATTTAATATTTATAATTTACTAAATGATCTTTTGAAGATAGATTTTTACACATAATTATGTCTATTACTTTTATTTATCTTCCTACTAACTCCTTCCGTATGTTAGAGCATATGTGGTTAAATTTCTTTACATAATTGTAAATTTTTTTGGATAATTTAAATTATATATAATTTTTTCTAATTAGTGGATTTTTATTTTCAAATTTTGTGGAATTCGAAGAAACTTAACTTTTTTTCATTTTTTTTATTTTGCCTATGAGGCTTAAAGGGATAATAAGCATTAATTCTCAAACTTGTGAACAAACGTATTATTTTCTTAAAAAATATAAATACATGGTAAAACATATGACAAAGAACCATTTTAACATTATTATTCTATCAATAATGGACGGATAAAATCAACAAGCTTTGAACAGAATTAAAAAAATAGAAAATTTAACTCAATTCTAAAAATCGAAAATTAATTCAGCTAAAAACAAAATTTACTTTTAAATAAAATAGAAATAAATTTTGGTTTGTATCGACAAAAAGAGAATTTCATTTTTAAATGATTTTTAAAAAGTTAAGTAAAATAAAGACAAATTATTTAAAAGACCCTAAACTTCTGTTCATCCGAAACCCTAAACCGGGGCTTTGCCCAGGACCCCGACACATTGAACCCGCTTTTATTTTAGATGAGTTTTTATTTATAAAGCCGTGTTTTTGTTTAAAAATATCGATAATATAATTTATTTCATTTTATTCAAATAATTATTCTTTTGATTTAGTTAACACGATTCCCTAAACCGGAGTTGCGTCCCGGAGCACGTCTCATCAGAAATTTGATAAAAGAAAATTGAATTGCTGCCGACGTCTTTTGACAAAGTAATGGTCAATATCAGTGTTAATTTTGTTTAAATGATTTAATTTTAAAACAGAAACCTCCTTAATTTTTTCGATTAATATTATTTTTATTTTATTTTTTAAAAATTTAAAAGTTATTTATTCAAATAATCGTATTGTCGAATAATTGTATTTTAAAAAAATTTTGTTCATAACTGAACTGAATTTTCAGAATCTTGAAAAACGAAACTTAAAAAATTTGTCTTAATATACTATCTGACTAGTCTATTATTTATTTTAGGAATTTTTTAAAATAAAAAAAAAGTAAAAAAGTAAATCTGGTTAAAAAAGTAAAAAGGTAAAATTGATCTAAGATAAAATTTTTTCCTAAAATATTAAAAGAGTGAAATTGAATTGGTTAAGAAAATGTCTTAAATAGTAAAAAAGTAAAATTAAATTGATTAAGAAAATTCTTAAATAGTAAAATAGTAAAATTGAACTTTTTGAGAATTTTTCTAAAATATCAAAATAGTAAAATAGTATTTTATTTGTCAACTGGACATATACATAAATTAAAGTAAACTTGTTAACTGGAAAGCAATATGAAATTAAAATATGATTTTTAAAATACTATTATTTTTGTCTTTTCTTTAGAAAACAATAGCAAAATTTTCTCAAGTCCAAAATTAGTCCAGGATTTGAACCAAATTTAGAAACACACCAAGGCTGCTCTCCATATGAATCGATTCGACTTATGTCGTTTCTTGATTTTATGCTGAACATGTCAGAAGAAAACTCAAAATCCGAATATTTACCTTCGTAAATAATTGTCTCATAGACTCCATTATTTGGCGATGTAATAAATGAAACTCTGTAAATATTACCTTTGTTCTGAATTAATTTTTCTGCTGAAATCATTTGTTTTAAACTCAGAACTTGACATAGATCTCTAGCATTATTTGTTATTTGGTTTAATGTGTGGAGAGCATAGTTGGTCACTCTGATCGACTCATCGGAATTTCTATTTTGAGGTTGCCAATTTTTAATGCAAGTACAAAAATGGTCTCCTATTCCAATATCTTCACATGATCTAAATTTAGATATTTTGTCAAAAAGACTTATGGACCTGTGTCGGTCGTGACTTTTTGATCTTGGCAAACATGTCAAATCGCGTACAGTGTCATATATATCAAATGGCGAAGTAAGTTTGTTCAGGTTTTCTTTGAAATTATCAAATTTTAATTTGTTATTGTTGATAAAATTTTCTGGTAAATAAACTGAAAAAAAAGGTAATCTTTCTTCAATGTACCGCTGGGATGATCTTTTTGGGTTGAATCTTAACCCATGGTCTGAGTAAAGAAAAACAATGGTATTTTCAAAAAGTTTCTCAGCTATTGCATTTTTTAAGAAATCAAGAACTTCCTCATCCAACCAATGAAGATGACTATTTGTACCGTGTGAATTTTTGACATAATGCATTAAAGCAATGTTCGGCTTTTTTCGGTGATATAGTCTTTTAAAATCTAAAAATAAGTCTAATAATATTTTGTGAAGTTTAGTATCTCCATTGCATTGATCGTTTTTGGTCTTTTTTTGTCGTCTTAGAGCTAATTGATAATGCTTCGGATAGTGTTGAGCTGTGTGATTTTTGAAGCCTCTCATTCTATACGTAAATGCTCCGTATGAAGGACAATCATCTAAATGAATCGATGTATAACCTTTAATTTAAAAAAAATGACTGTAAAATTATTGTTCTAGTGATGGACTAACTTTTTTTAAAGCCAGTCTCAATTAAAAAATTTTAAATTTATGCAGTGAATTTTTGTAGCGACACTAAAGCTTTAGATTTTTTCGAAATATAACAACGAAAAAATAATTCTTTAATTTATTTTTTGATCATATAACAAAAAAAAAAGATATAACTACTTTATATTAATATAATATCTTGAAAACAAAGTAACTTTATAATATTTAAAAGTTGTCGTTTTTAAATATTGAAAGTTGATTGTGAAAACTTTATTTATTTTCTATATCTTTTTTTATAAATAAATGAACAAGCCAGCTATCAAGGGAGAAGTATTCTACTTTGACTCGCTGGCAAGTAAAATAAAAAATTCTTTTATTTATCCTTGCTTGTGTCACCTATTTATTGGAGTAACAATATCGTCTTTTTTGAATATATTTTTTTTTACAAAATAGAGAACAAAATTCTGAAAAAATTATTCTTGCTATTGTGAAATATTTAAAGACCGGTTCTAGAAAATCTGAAATTTCGTGAATTTACAAAAAAAAATTTTAAAAACATTCATTCTATGAAAAAATTACCTTTTTTGTGTAAATCTTTCCAGATAAAAGGATAGATCTCATCAACATATTTTCCGTTTGGATCATTTTTGAGGCCACTTGGTAGTTCTTCTTCAGTTTTACCGGTATAAATTGGAATCAATGCTTTTTTGAAGAAGAAAAAATTAGAAAAATTATCCTTTCGGAAAATTTTATTATCAAAATAATAGATTTTTGCCTATTGAAGAAAATGAATCATCAAAAAGCTTTAATTTATATTTTGAAGCTAAGTTTTATGTATATTTTTTAACTTTTTCGAATCCTTTAAATTTAATACTAATTTAAAAAAACATTTTGTCTAATTTTTTTCTTAGCTTTGTAAACAGTAATTTTGATTTAATTTTAGCTTGTAAAAAATAAAATTTGTTACCTGCTGGAGTACCGTCACCTAAAATGTTATAGCCTCTAAGCAAAAAAAAATTTTCGCTTTTGTTAATGAAATCAAATGTTTGTTTTAGTCCGTTTACAAATGAAACCCTAGAAACTGAATCATAACTTAACAATATCACGTCGTAGGGAAAACATTCATTCTTGTCTACATCTATTTTTCTCTCGGACTTTTTTTGAATATCAACATCAACAACCTGCACATACAAATTGTTAAAAAATTCGCTATTATTTTTGGCTTTATTTATCCCAACACAGTTCACCTCAAAAACATCATCTGTAATTATGTTGCCTTCTTCAAGATTCTTCAATTCGCCAACATGAATTCTAAAATCATCGATTCGGGAGATTTTTCTGTATTTACAATTAATAGAGCTTATTTTTTGAGTAATTTCGATATTCAAAGACCATGTATAAGTTTTGCGGTCTATTGAACCCCAATTTCGCTCAATTTGACACACAGGATTTGGTTCGAGATTGACTCTCTCTTTTCTATAGTCTAATTCAGGAATTTTGCAAATTTCTTGATTAAGACCAGCTTTTTCGACTTTTTTCCAAAATTTGCCAACAATTAATGCGTAAAAAAAAGCTAAAAAAACTGCAAGACTTTAGTTTTGGTAGAAAATTATTTGAAAGCCAAATAAAAATAAAAATTAATTTTTTTTGTTTTACGCATTGTGGATTTAGAACAATAAAACAACACAAAATTGTACAATTCAATAATATCCAAAACTTTTTTTCCAAATAAGTATAAATATGCCTCAAAGACTGTGAAAAATGTAAAAAATAACACTTTAAAAAATTAATTTGCTTGGGTATTTAGATTTAGTTAGATTTAGGTGATACAATGGATTAAAAAGTGTAGACATTTATTAGAAAATTTAAAAAATGTTTTTTTTTTAAGCCAGGACGCAAGTATCAGGTAAAAGCTAATTGCATAGAGTAAAAACATTAATCTTACTATTTAAAACCCAAATGTGTGAAAAAAGTAAAATGTTCATACATATACTTACGATAACTAACTTTAATATTTAAATACAGTGTTCTTAGAATTGTCTTAACTTTTTTTCATAGAATAAAATTAATATATAAAAACTTCATAAAAAGATATTAAGAAAACATTAAAAAGAAAAAAATATTCAAACTCAATAAATCTTAATATTTAAAATTTAAACAATCAAATATTTAAAATAAATATGATTATTTAATAAATATTCTGATTATCAGGAAAGCAAAAATTAGATTGTTGTAAATTCTTAACAAAAGAATAATTTTTCAAATTGAATAATCTACAATAATAAAAAGAAACGGAGTTGGAAAAGGAGAAACAACAAACTTTAATTTTAGAGTTACTTTTTTAATTATATATATTTTGAAAGAAACTTTTTCATTTTCATTTTTGTGTCTTTCTTCACAAAAAATTAATATCCTTCAGCCAAAAAGACTCCAGAATTGAATTTTTTGTAACCAAATCAACTAAGAATCATATTTTTCTTAAAGTTTTTATAATGATAATTTTTCAAATAAAATAAAACTCAGTTTTTAGTTTATTAATTTTTATCAAAATAATTAAAAATTCTATGAAAAAATAGACCCTGGATATGAATTTTTTAAGCCTCAATTTACTAAGAAACATGCTTATGAGCCTTTTATTAAATATTATTTATTATTTTTATTTATTATTTATTTGTTAACTGTATCGAGCTTAAGCTCCTTCAGAATAAAAATAAAAATTAAGTAAAGAAAAATTAAAAAAGTTAAGTAAAATAGTTAAAGTTATAACAAAATCAAAATTAAAGAGAAAAAAATCAAGTTTTAAAAAATTAAAACCAAATGTTGATGGAACCAAAATAAAGCTTTTTTGAAGATAAATTTAGCCTCATAGGCCGTCCTTTATCCGAGTTACATCCCATGTGCATTTTTGGGTTCATGTGCATTTTTGGGTTCATGTGCATTTTTCAGGTATCCAAATAATTAGATTCAATTCATCTTTTTTTTAATTTATAATATTCCGGCAGCGAAGCAACGGGTTAAACCTTGTAATTATAAAATAACAGATTTATTGCATTTTTATGAGAGAGTTTTTTTGTCCTATGACATTCTCCATCAATATATGCGAAACAAATTCGAAATATTTATCTACTTTTATGATATTAAAATTTTATTTAATAACTTTAAAAAAAAATTGCAGGAAGGTTAAATTATTAGAAAATATTTTGACTAAGATCTCTCCAGATATTTTATAACTCAATGAAATAAAAATTGATTTGAGTTAATCAAATTTTTACCTAGACTTTAATAACTACCAACCAATAGTTAAACCTCGGGATAAATTTGTAAGGGGTGAAGCAATTTTAGTCAAGTAATGAATAGAATCTATACAAGACTTTTTATTTTCTTCAGAACTCATTTGCATTAAGATTAATCTAGGAAAAAATTGTCAAATATATTTAGTCTCTTCAATCCACCAAATATGTGACTTTACTTTAAAATTTTTGGATAAGAAATGTAAAATTTCACCATTGGAGGTAACCTGAATGCTTAAACAAAATAAATAGATTGTAAAGGTGAAAAAGAAAACGGCCTTATTTTGGAAAGGATAATCAAAGAACTAGACTTCTCGTTAATAAATGACAGAAGTCCAACTTTTTTTAATAGGCAAATTCTTGAAATTCTAGAATCTTTTCCATTTTTATTCAGTATATTTATTAAAGATATCCCTAAAAGAAATAAATCAAATAATGAATACCACCTAATTTTTGGTGACAGCTTTGCCACTTTTTTATCTATAAAAAAAGCGTAATTTAGAAAACAATATAAATGATGAACTAGAACAGTTTCTTTGCAAAAAAAATGAAAATCCCAGTTGAAAAGTTTTGTTCAATGGTCTATTCAAAATAAAAATAGGAAAGGGCTGATAATTGTGAATAGAAATGTTAAAATCATTATATACATTTGAAAATAAAGTATTTGAATAAAAACTTGATCTGGTACAAAAAATTGATTTTAATTAAAATTTATTGAAATTATACATTTTTTGATTTTTTGGATAGCTTGTTCATTATATTATTTTAAAAAAATATTTTTCATTAAAATCGATTTTATGACATTTCGATTTTATGACTAAAATAAAGAACACGCTGTACTAAGAATCAAAATAAGAGAGTATAAAAATAATTTATGGACAAAATTTCTTGATAGAATAAGTCCTAACCCAACTTAAAGTAAACTCTTTTGGCTCAAAATAAATAAGTTAAGAACTAATAAAATTTTTTCAAATAAAATTGCGATCTTAAAATTAAATGATTTGGTCCATGAGACGGATCAATCAAAGACCGAGCTTTTCACTTCAATCCTAACCTACACCTTTACACCTAATATAGATCAAACTACCCAAACACAAGTAATTGAATCATTTCTCAATGATAATCGATATTTTAATAACTATTTTAGAAATGAGAATATCCAAAAATAGAAATAAGAGAACTTAGGGAAGCTATCCTTAAAACAAAACCTCTCTCAACTGCTCGCCTATATAACATTTATAACATAATGTTACAAAACTTATCAATTCAATTAATTAAATTCTTTACCTATTCAATACATGTATTGAAAAAGCTAATTTTCCTGATCATTTGAAAGTATCTAAAGTCACCATGATACCCAAAATAAGAACTGATCGATCCAGCCCAGCAAATTATGGACCGTTAAGTGTAACAATCTGTTAAGGTAAACTACTTGAGCGTGTTATTGCTAATAGGCTTCACATCTTTATTGAGACTAACAATTTATTAAGACAAGAACAATCCGGTTTTAGAAGACATAGAAGAACTTTTGATAATATTTATTTTTCAACCCAAAAATGTATCCGATACATTTTTAGATCTTTTTAATGATTCGGCGAATCATTAAAAAGATCTAAAAAGGTCTGTTGTCTCTTTTTCGATATATCCAAAGCCTTTGACAAGGTATGGTACAATGGTTTGATTTATAAGTAAGTTCAACTCAAGACTCCCCTATACATTGTGAACCTATAATTTTATAAGATAATTTTTATAAGAAGTAAATTTTCTTTTACCTTTGATTATAGAACTGTTGTTTGAGCTATAATCCGCAATGCAGTATAAAAGACATAAATAACATTTTTGATTTATTAATGTAAAATTATTCAAAAATTGAAAATTAAGATTAGTAACTATAAAAAGTTACAAAAATCTTTTTTGTAACTTTTTTGTAGCTATAGCATCAATTAAATAATCTTACTTGAAATTTTGAAAATTTTTTTAATTTTTCTAAGCATCATTTTATAAAATTGTTATGATTTTCTCTTATTTATATTTGGATTTTTCACTAAATATTTTAAGTGAAAATGATATCATTTAAAAAATAAGCATATCAGAAGAAAATTCTATAAGAAATTTCATATGTTCTCAAAAATTATTTTTATAAAAAGCAATTTTTCTTTCTTTAAAAATATTTTTCATTTAATTTTCTCAATACATACAATAAATTTTTGAATAGTTTAATTTTTATACAAAATATTTCGTTTTTTAAATTTGAATTATTTAAAATATTAAATTTTTTATTGTATTTGATAATTGATTTCTTTAAATTTAAAATTATTCACCTAGCTTTCATATTTTTTCATAAGCCATTATTATATTGAGTCTAAAGAAAAAAATTTAATAATCTATCTAATCTAATGCAGAATTATTCAAATTTTCAGAGATACAAACCCACAAATTTAAATTTTTTGAAAATTGATGCTCTCATTGTGAATTTTTTTTTAACTCAAAATTTTCCATATTTTTCAATTCATTATGAATTCCTCTTTAATTTTAGAAGATTATTATTAAAAGAAATAACTACAATTTTAATTCCAAACTTACTACTATTTTATAATAATAGCTCATATCTTGAAAGTATAAAAGGTGAAAGATTAGTTATTTTGAAAAAAAAAATTAGGACAAATTTATTTATCTAAAATCTGCTCCATTAGAATATAATAAAATAATATTTTAAGCAATTTTGATGTTGCGCTATGTTGCATTTACAGAACTAGTTAAAAACTAGTGTTGGTGTCCGTGCAAACGGTTCAAAATTTTCCATATCAGTGACCGCGTTTACCTTACAGTTTTTTTTGTTTATTTTTGTGGCCGACTTTGGTCCGTTTATTTTTTTGGAGTTATAAAACCATTTAAATTAAAACGAATGGACCAAATCCGAATTTTGGACGGCAGGTTTTGAATTAAATAAAAAGATTGTTCTTGAATAATATATTAGTAGTAGTAGTACAGTACAAAGCTGAAAAAAGTTATCAACTATTTCAGAACAAATTTTAATTTTTTTTTAGAAAATTTCAGAAAAAAATTTAACCAAAACTTAATTTTGTTCTGAACAAATTCAAAAAAAAAATTGAAACTGATTTGTTTTTTTTGAAACTGAACAAAAACTGAAAAACATAAATTGTAAACTTGACCTTTGATTAAATTTAATGATAAATCTTATTGGATAAATTACTAGTCTATTGTTGTTTCAATTTAACTAATCATAATATTACTGCTAGCTATTAATACTAAAATAATAAGATTAAACTCATGCCGACTTATTTTTCAATTTCTTTTAATCTTTAACATTCAATATTTTAAAAAAGAATTCTTTTTTTTTAAGCCGCTCTTTTAATATTAGTTAAAATTTTACACTAAAATTGTTTGCTTTAGAATTTATTTTTTTTAATATAAAAACAATGTATAAAATAGCCGATAAGGTTCAAGTTCTTGATAGGACATGTTTTGTTTGGCGAAACGCAACAATAAAAGATATCAAAAACAATGATTATGTGATCCACTTTAATAACTATCTTAATAAATATGACAGCGAATATACAATGGGTACTGTTTTAAAAAATAAATATTATCAACTTATATTTTAATTTCTTTTAACGCTTTTTTAACAGAGCTGATTCGAGAGCCTGTGGCAGAACGCGAAATAGCTCGGAATAGCTTGATCGTAAAGTCGATCGATTTAGCTAATTTAATAAACAACGATAAAATAATGTTTAAAATAAACCAGGAAACATTTCAAGGTATTAGATGTTTTTTTTTTTAATTAATTATGGAATTAAATTTTATCTTTAATTTTTTAAAGGGACTGTTATTCAAAATGACCCTTTTTTATGTTGTTTAAAAGTACTTGAACAAAATTGTTGTGACGTTATGTACGAACAAGTGCTTAGTACTAGTAAAGAAGTTGCATTTAGTAGCAGAAGAAAATCGCTAAGTTCAAATGCATTAAATAAGGTTTTATTTAGATTTCTTAATTTAGCTTTTTTTAATTAGATTAGAAAATTTATTTTTAAGTTGTTGGATTCTGTTATGGCTACCTCAGTTGATTCTATTCCAAAAGTTAATTTTATTCTATGTATCTTATTTATTATTATTAAATTTTAATCTACTAAACGTTAAAGAAATTAACAAAAAATCTTTCTCAATTATCTTCAACTTCTGAGAAACAAGTAATATTTAAATTGAAGTGGTTTTTATTTATTTGATTTAATAAAAAATTACAATTTAAGATTCAAGTTCATGCTGAGTTCTTGGCAAAAACAGATAAAGTTAAAACAAAAAATGCACCAAAAAGTTCAAAAAACAAGTGCAATTCAACACAATTTGAACAAGTTGAATTTGAAAAATTGCAAAGTCAATTTAAGGATAAACTTACATCAACTGAGTCATATAAAAATGAACTCAACGATATTAACCAAACCTTAAAAGAGGGATTGGAACTTGTAATTGTAATAAATTTAAGTTTAATTTAATAATTTTCAACAACATTATTTTTTGTAATTATTAGATCTCAAATAGCATCAATGTGTGCAACAGCTATTTATCCGAGTTGGTAAAACAACAAAGCAGATGTATTGAACAAAAAAATGAAGTTATGATGAATCATAGAGTCTTAACAGATCAAAACAAACATAAAGAGACTGACCAAAGAATAATACAAAATACATCGGTCTTAGATAAATCTTCTCATTATCAACCAATGCTTAATCAATCTGTATTATTTGACGATTTTATTTCAGCAAACGAAGAATATTCAGGGCCAATAGATAGAGACGTTATTTCTTCATTCGATGCTAATATTAATAGATCTTATGCTACTCCAATTCACCGTAGAGAGAATTATAGCAATATTGACTATTGCTCGAGATCAGATTTAGAAGAGTTAATTAGAGAATCAAAAACTGGCCCTCTTTTTGCAGCCAATGTACTTGAAAAGATATTTTGCCGTGAAGAGTTGGTTGGTTGTAATGTTTATGGAAAGGGTGATAAGCTTGCTAATAAAATACCATTGGATCTGAATAAGATAAACTATATAAAAAAATTGTGTAACAATCATTACAATAATAATGTAAACAATAAAATTGTCAAATTTTGGGAACAATGTGTTATTTATATGAATCGGCGAATTAGGGACATTTTAACAAATTAGAGTTTTATAATTAGTTATCAATAACAAGATTGTTTTTTTAAATCCATTGATTTTCTTTTCTTAATGTTAAAACAATCTTAATTTTTTCTAAAATTAAAGAAAAAACAATTATCATAATTCCTCTTTTTTTTGTATAATTTGGAATTTTTTTAAGACTTATTTTACTTAATAGCCATTATAATTGATTTTATTAAATTTAATTAATAAATATTTTTTAAAAAAAAACAAAGCTAACTATTTATCTCTTTATTATTGAATGCAGAGTTGGTCCTTGAAAAACATCACAAGTCAAAGTCTGACTTTGAATTTTCATTGAATGTATCAGTTCGAACCAGTTGGGTAGCTACATCATGGCATCGAAAGTCGGTCGACCCCTAAAAAGACAATTCTTTTTTGTAATTATTAATTCAACACGCTAAGGCCAGATAATAGGTCCAGGAACAACTTTCTAAGTTTTTAATCGAACCTAGTTGTGAAAGAATATTAAACTATTTTTGCTCTTTTTGAATTTAAATATAGTCTAAGAATTTTGTTTTAATAAAAAGAAGCATTTTTATTTACACAAATATAACCAAAGCATAATAAAATATAAAAGCAAAATCCTAAATAAAATAAACACAAAAGTTTTGGTGAATATAAAACTAAATACAAAATAAAAAGGAGCTTCAGCTCGACCAGATAAAACTTAATAAAAAAAAAAGCAACGAATCGAACATTTCATTCATAGTCTTAGTAACCAGTAGCTCTACCATTATTTAAGATATCATGTGGAAGAACCCTTTTAACATGTGAGATGTATCTTTGACACTTTTCGACTGTTAATTCTTTTTGCCAGAATTGGCCTATTTGCTTAATAAAATGAGTCTTTGAGGTCGGTTTTTGATGTCTAATATATGTCTTAAGCTCATGCCATACAAGTTCGATTGGATTCAAATCCTTTAAACAAAAACTCAAAAGCTATGAAAAAAAAATATATATATATATTTATTACTGGACTTTGAGCTGGAGTGGGCCAATGGTTTTTTTTATTTTCTTTAAGCCAATCTTGAGTAAAGAACGATGTATGTTTGCGATCGTTGTCCATTATTAAACGGTGACTATCCGGAAAACAATCGCTATAAAAAAAAACAATATATAAATAAATAGTTTAATAAATGTCTAGTCTGTTTAATGTATTTTACCTAATAAAAGGTAGTAAGTTTCGTTTAAGAATATTTGTAAAATCGTTGCTATACATCGTCCCATTAAAAATGCAAATTGGTGTTGCACCTCTATTGCTTATTCCTCCCCATAGAAGAAGCTTTAATATAATACAATTGGCTTAATTTTTTTTAATATTTTAATACATCGAGAAAAATACCTTTAATGGGTGCTTTGCGACTGGAGCTTTATAATACCGACATCCTTTTTTTACCCAACTACAATCACACATTAAAACAAAATAATCAATATAAATAAAAATGGTAATAAAACTAACTTTTTTAAAGTATGAAGCTCGAGTTCGATCATACATTCATCAATAAAAATACAATTATTAAACTCATCTCTAGTTGATAAACAAAAATTTGCATACAAGGCTCTCTTAATTACATTTTTTCCTGAAACAATCTGACAATACCTTTCAAATAAAAATAAATAAATTTCTGAAAAAGTTGATACATTAAAAATATAGATTAGTAACCTGGTTGTTTTCCTAGTCCAATCGAGTTTTTTAGCAGCCCTACTAATCGTGTCTCTACTTACTTTTAAGCTAAATTCAGAATAAATTTTAGCAACTAAATGAGCAGAAGTAATTTGTCTGTTGGATTTTATTTGTTCATCAATATATTGGTAATGTTTTTCGCTAAATAATGTCTTTTTTCCTCTTCCAGGTAAGTCTTGTAAACTGTGCGTACGTTGATATTTTCTGCAAATTTTTCCAACTTACACACGACTAATTGGACTGTCTTCTGTTTTTAAAATCTGAGAAATTTTTGTATGAGATAAACCTTTTGATCTTAATAATATTATTCTATGGCGAATATTAATTGTTGCTCTCATATTGATTATAAACTTTTATTGATTAAATGATAATATTCAAATTGGCTTAATAAACATAATTCTTGGCTTATTTATAAATGAAATTAGATTCAATTAAATAATTAACATTAAATAAAACTGAAACTTTAAAAGGTCAAGTTTAATTTATTAAATTTTCAATTTTGTTCAGTTTTTCAAAAACAAAACAGTTTTTAGTTTTTGTTTAAAAAAAATTTTAATTTTAGTTTAGACTTTGTTTAATCTTTAGTTTAACTTTTTCTTAGAAAAAAATTTGAAAATGTTCTGAAAAGTTGATAACTTTTTTCAGCTTTGTACTGTAGTAGTTTTGACTGTAGCTGGCTAGCCAGCGAGTGTGCTGATAAGGCACACTAAGACATCTGATATGATTGATTGCTGCTAATCCAGCAATCAATGCCTGCTTTAAAGCTGTTTACATTGGGGGCTTCAACTAATTCATTTGGCAGCGAGTTCCATATGTTAGCGGTTCTGTTGAAAAAAAAGTTATCTCTATGTTGGAGCCTCGATATTTCTTTTTGATATTTGAGGCAGTTACCTCTCCCTTGGTTTTTTGTGACATTAAAATTGTTGCTTTTTTCAACCGATTCTATTAAATTCATGAACTTGTTTAATTGAATTAGATCACCTCTTTTTCTTCTTTCCACCAGATTTGGAATGTTCAAGGCCTTCAATCTGCTTTCATACGGTTTGTTTCTAATTGACGAAACAAATTTCGTAGCTCTGCGTTGAATCCTTTCAACATTCTCACAGTCAGACTTAAGAATTGGAGACGATACAGGCACCGCAAATTCCAAAAGAGGACGAACAAAAGTTAAATACAAAGATCTTAATAACTTACAATCAAAACGAGAGAATGACTTCCTGATGCGACCTAACATTTGATTTGCTTTGTTTGTAGCCTCTACACTTGATTTTTCCATTTAAGATTTGTATTGAAAATAACTCCAAGCTCTTTTTCGGTTTCTGACGTTGCTAACTGCTTACCATTAATAAATAAGGAAATTCTTTGTTTTTATGACCATAATGCATAACCACACATTTTGATGTGTTGAAGAGATGTAGCCAATCTTGAGTCCACTTGAAAATTAAATCTAAATCTGATTGTAGTTTCGCGACGCTTAATTTTAATACCGTTTGCGAGAAAATTTTAGTATCATCTGCATACAATTTCACAACATTCTCTTTTCCTTTAGGTAGATCATTTATATACAAAACGAACAAAAGTGGACCAATCACTGACCCTTGTGGTACACCGCTTAAAATCTCAATCCGACAAAATTACACCTTGAAAAACTCGTTGTCTTCTATTTTTCAAGAAAGCTTCAATCCATTTTAGTGTCAGACCATCAAAGCCATACGCTTTCAATTTAGCTTTTAGTCGTCTGTGCGGAACAGTATCAAATGCTTTCGCAAAATCTAGCAGAATCACATCAACAGGAATACTTTTGTCTAGACTCATTGAGATGAAATCTAGAGTTTCCAGAAGATTAGATGTACATGACTTTTTCTTAACAAATCCATGCTGTTCTTTAGATATAATATTATTCTTATAAAGATAGTCTTCCATTTTGGTTCTTATTATGCTTTCCAAAATTTTGCAAGGAATTGAATTAAAAGACACAGGACGATAATTGCTTGCGTTGATTTATCACCTTTTTTATACAGTGGAGTAATATTTGCTGATCTGAATTGTATTGGAAGGTGACTATTCGATAATGATTCTCTGAAAATCAAAGTTAAAGGAACAGTAAAGGCTTCTGCACAGTTTTTTAGCAATAATGGATGAAGCTTGTCTACACCACTTGATTTTTTTTGATTCAGGTCTTTTAATTTATTGAAAACCATTTCATAACTAATGTCATTTGGCTCAATGTCAATATATTCTGACCAGTTTTCATTAAATTCAACTTCAAAAGGAGGAAGCTCACCATCTTGTTCAATAACAAAAACATCTTGAAAACATTTATTAAGAAGATTTGATATCTCTTTCTGTTCTTGTGTTAATTCATTGTTTGACTTTTTTAATGCTTTGATAGATTCTTTATTACTTGTTGATCATTTAGGTATTTGTACAATATTTTTGGATTCTTCTTAGCTTTTTCAACTAAATTCTGTTCAGAAGTATGTCTGGCTCTTTTTATTTCTGATGAGATTAATTTACAGATACGTTTGTAATCACTTTATAGATTCATATCCTTCCAGTTAGATGAACAGTTCCTATATCTAAGATTCTTTTATCTCTAATTAAGACCTTGAGTTCATTTTTTATCCAAGGTATTGAGATACTTTTCTTTTTGGAGCCATCCGTCACTGTAATGAATCGATTACTAGCTTCGCTGACATAGAAAATTAACTCATTGTACATTTCCTGAATATTTAAATTCTCAAATAGGTGCACTCAATCAATATTTGATAGAAAATGAGAAATTTTTCCAAAGTCAGATTTATTATAAATAAATTTTTTACAGGTATATGATTCTTTACTAACCTTGTTTTTGAGAACAAAATTGAAAAAGATAACCAGATGTCCTTTATTTATGTTGCCAAGAACAAATTTTGTATCGATTGCATACACACTGCCAGGCTGAGTCGTGAAAATCAAATCCAAAGTGTTGACAGCTTTTACGTTTGACATTTAAAAAGTTGGGATATTTACATGCTGATATAGAAAAGTATCGCTTAGTGTCTCTCTGAATTTATGTTCCAGTCCATTTTCGGTTAAGATTTCTGACACACAGCCATTTGACCAGATGATTGAAGGAAAATTAAAGTCACCCATTATTAGAAGATCCTTATTACCTCTCTCGTCCACATAGTCTTTAGCTTGTTTGAAGACTAAATCGAAATCGTTCATATCAACAAAATCGTTTGGCCTATAAAGACAGCCAACTTAATATTTTTCACAGTTAAAATTAACTACTCCCCAAATTTGTTCTATTTTACTTAAATTAAAACCTGCATCATTTAATTCAAATGAGTCGATTTTTTCATCAATGTTGAGACATACACCACCGCCTCTGCGTCCATCACTTCTGTCCTTTCTGTACAAATTGTATCCTTTAACGTTCGTAATTGAGATGCTCTTGAACCAAGTCTCACTAACTGCTACAATTTGTGGGCTATATATTTCAATAACAACACTGAATTCATCTAGTTTATTGTCCAAAGAAGTAGCATTTAAATACATACATTTTAAAGATTCGAGACTATCTACACGTGATGGCGCTTCTGATGAACGATTATTGCTTCTTGAATTTGACGATCTGATTTCCACGGATGCCATATCGATAGGGCGAGTCTTGTGAAAGACCATTATTTGCTTCATTTCTTTGTTTTCTCAATTCATAGTCTAAAGCTCTTTCGGTTTCAGTCAAATCTGGACTAAGATAAACAGATTTGAAAATATTTGAATCTCTCAACTTTTTCGCTGCAAGTAGTAGTGGATTTCTGTTTGCTTCTTCTTTGAGTTCTACTAGAATTGGTCCTGGTTTACTTTGGTCTTTAGATCTCAAACGTCTCGAATACGCTGGCTTGATATCACTTTTTCCAATAGTGGATAGAATTTCATTGATTTTTGCTTCATCTTCTGCTTTCTTGTCTGCTAAAATCTCTTTCTTTGACTCTGGCACACCATAAATAATCACATTTTTTTTTCTTCTATTTCTTTCATTCATTTCGCTAATGGTTGCATTTTCTACAGCTATCTGATCCGCTGGTTCTATAGCATTTTTTGTTCCTTGTTTTACCGTTTGATCCACTTGCTACTGTTGTTGGATGAGTTTGCTGTTTTATTTGCTGCTGACAATTCAGATTTCAGTTTATTTATTTTAATGTCTTTCTCCTTTTCTCTTTCTTCTAGAAGTTTCACATGATTTGAAAGCTCCAGGATGAATTTTGAAATATTATCACACCATTCATGCAAAGTTTTCGAGTGCCCAGATACGACACCTTGTCCAAACGTTGGCCAGTTTGTTTCAAGCAAAAAATATGAGTCCATTTGACAAAACTGCTTGCTTTTTATTTTGGTTCACTTGTGCTTTTCCATTTCTGACTTTTGGCTTACGTGTGCTTATTTAATTTAAAACTTTTTCGTTTTCTAGTATTTTTTTTATAAAATTTTTTTATTTTTAAGTCAAATTTGTTATTTGAATATTTTTTAATATTTTAAAATATATTTTTGATTATCTAAATTTAAACGGTAGTTAAATGGTCAAAAAGTATCCCTCTAAAATAAACGGGTGAACAACCGCGAATAACCGCAAACATTATTTAAAAACCTAAAGAAGAAATTTACAAGCTTTTTTAAGCATTTTTTAGCTTTTGAGTTAAAGCGATTCGACTAGTGTATGTGAAGATTAAATAAAAATTCCAAAAAATTTTATCTATTAAGGAGACTGTAACATTCGTATGTTAACTCCGCCCCTAATTTTCTCAGCCAATAATCACTTTTTTCTTATCATCTTTTGATATTTTGATAAATTAGATAAAAAGCTAGCCCAATGGAGGGTTAATGACAAAAAAAAATTTCCTCATTATTATTCCTTTAAATTTCAAAAAATATATTTTAATTTTAAAAAGTACAAATAAAACATTTTAAAAAATTGAATCAATGATCACATGACTAACAATAATTGAAAAATATTTGAATTTCTTTAATTTTTTCGAAAATAAAGCTGAAAGTTTAAAAATTGTGCTAAAAAATGTCAGACAGTTCGAACCAAAACAATGCTAAATGTCCAAAATGTGGAAAACGATTTAAAGACCTCCGAAAGAGTCATTTTTTTTCGATTCAAAGTATTGAAGGTTCTTGAAAAGGCAAATCGATTTAAACCTGAAATCGAAATGCAGTTAGGCGATTATAACTGTGTTTATTGCTATCGAAAGTGTAAAAGAAGACAAGAAACCTTCATTGCTCCCGATAACCAGACCCCCCAAAATCATCCTGTATTAAATATAATTAATGATGTGACAACTATTCAAAATGAGATAATCATAGCTCCTATGACTGAAACAAATCGAGATGTAGAAATCTAATGTTCAAATCAAAATATCAAAGTATACAAATTGGTACAAACAGATTCGAATGTTTTATCTCAATTTATTTTAGTCGATTTACCAAAATCGTATAGCTCTCATAAGCGTTGTATTGTTTGTTTCTAAAGCAATTCATACCAAAAACTTTTTGTAGTCCCAACCGAAGCGAGAGTACAAGCAATGATTTATAAGAATATTTTTATACCTAAACAATGTAGAACTTGTTTTTCGCATCTGCAAGGAAATCGTTTTAAAGAAGAAGAAATTGATTTAATTATATCTATTAAACGTCAAGTCGAGATGAAAAAAGAATCTATAAAAGATATTATTGAAAGTTTATTTGAGGCTTCCAAAAGAAATAGTTTGTTTGATGAATTTGATGACTTGAATTCAATTGATGATGATAAATGCAGAGAAACCACTGGCTTTTTCAAAAAAGAATTTGAAATGATAAACGAACATCTTTGTGAAATGAAAAATTCTACAATACGAAAAAAAACACAAGCTTTAGCAATTTACTTATTTTGGCTTTAGACTGGTTTAAATCAAGAAGCAATTAAAGCTCATTTCAAACTCGAGAATAGAACTGATGTTACTCGCTATTGTGAACAAGTTAGAAAAAACTTAACTGAGTATTTTGTCCCAAAGTATCATGGTTGTAATTCTTATAAAGAAATGAATGGGTCAAACATAATAGTGAGATTGCAAAAGAATTTTTTTCTTTATCTGATAACCAACATGTCGTAATTGCAGATGGTAAATGATTTTTAATTTATTTGTTTTGTAATTATTAATCTAAATCTTGAATTATAAGGAACCTTCATATATTGCCATAAAAGTAGCAACAACTTTTTACAGAGAAAATCCTATTCGTGTCAAAAAAAAAAAGCCACTCGTTAAACCCTTTATTTTTTGCACTACAAATGGGTTTATTTTAAATGCCTATGGACCATTTCCTGCTACTTTAAACGATGCAAAAATTATTCAGGAGTGCTTTGAAATCGATGGAGAATTAGATATTATTTTAAAAGATGGTGATATTTTTTAAGTGGATAGAGGATTTAGGGATGCAGCTACTTTTTTAAAAAAGAAGAATTTTATCGTTAAAATGCCGGAATTTTTAAGTAAATCACAAAAGCAACTTACTTGTAAACAGGCCAATAATTCACGAATCGTAACAAAATATCGATGGGTTATTGAAGCAGTAAATGGAACTTTAAAAGAATCATTTCGTTCAGTATCACATGTTCGCAACACTATGTTGAAACACATAATGATTGATTTGAAAATAGCCTGTTCATTTATCAATTGTTTTCGCGCTCGACTCATTTGAGACCAAGAAAACGGTGTTGCTATTGCTAGAAGTATGAAGTTGAAATATCATAATGAAAATGAACTTGAAAAAATATTAAATAACGACGATTTTACCAATTCAAACGAGTTCGTTGATATCGAAAAGATAAATTTTGTTGACGACTTTCAAAATTGAGCTATGAAACGATTTTACAGAGTATAGCTTTTGGATCATATCAATTAAAGCAAAGTTTGATTTATCTGGCGGAACATTTTGACAAAAATGGAAAACCCAAAATGAAGGTAAGAAAAAAAAGAGTACTAAATTCAAACAGAATTCAACAGTTCTTTTCGTTCGAATCCAATCAAGACTTGGATTCTGGTACGCATCAAAAGTTAAAGCGTTTTTTAAAACCGAAATCACGCTGTGTAATCTAGAAGCAAAAAAAGAAATATTAAATGTAATTGATTTAATAGAAAAAATGAATGGAATAGAGCAAAATCGGCTTGAGTCGTATTTGTTGTAAGAAAAGTGTTAATGAAAAAGGTATCTATGACATGTTTGGAGATCAGACCGAATTAATTGATATTCATTTGCACTCCCAGCAGCTTTACGAATGCTCTGCAAGTTGCTCATGTGGAAGGCACCATGGATATGGCGGTTCAATGATAAGCTTTGTTAAACAAGGATTAGAAGTATCAATTTCAATTAAAAAGCATAAATGTAATAGATGCAAAAAGCTTTTGGAAGAAAAGGCAAAGTTCTTTATTCAAAATAAAAATCCTATTTTTCTAGTGGTAAACAATAGCTCGCAATTAGAAATATTTGGCTCGGAATTAGAAAATGAAATAATAATTAACGGTGACAATTATGTCTTATTGTTCTATTCCATTTTTAGAGTAAATCATTAACTTGAGGTGTACAATTTTTCAAATAGAATGTACTTGATAGATGATTTAAGTCCCATGGCTTAAAAAACAACAATTCCAAATTTGAATATAGTTAGAATATTTTTTATTTAAGAGACAATTAAAAAATGAATAATTTTTGCTTAGAATGTGAAAAAATTAATTTTTTTTGTTTTTTAAAATAAATAAATAAAAATAACGATTTATGAATAAAATAATGTGTAAATATTTTAGCGTTGTTAAATTTTTTTTCTTAATATTATTTAATAGCTTTTTTTTTTAAACAGCAAAACAAATAAATTATTAATTAATTATTTCATTTACTTGGAAGCCACAAATGAGCCGTTTACCATGGTTTGTTTTTGACCGCTATAGGCTAGTTTTAAAGCGGAAAAAATTATCTTTAAAACTATCTCCAAACTTTTCTCTACCATACCGGAAAGTATGGGGGAGAAAATAGGCCTTAATGTTACAATCCTCTTTATTGGTAACATTTTTCCTTTTTACTTTGGTCAGATTTTTAGAAAATTCAAATAAATTTATTCTAACTGTTTATCCAAAATTTTAAACGACATGTGATTATTAATTTTTAGCCAGTGTCTAATTGTAGGTAGATAATTGTTGTTCAGAATTTTTTTTTCTTTTATTTGTATATCTGTACCGAGCTAAAGCTCCTTCAGATAAAAAAAAATTAAAATTAAAATAAAGTTAAATAAAATAAAATTAAAATAAAAAATAAGAAAAAATTAAAGTAAAAATATTAAAAGTTAAAAAGTAGATAAATATTAAAATTAAAATTAGATAAATTTTGATAGAGAGTAACAGAGTACATATTTTTAAATATTTGATGATTCAGGAAAAAAAGAATAAATTATAAGGTAGCAATTACACAATGGAGTTGGCTACACGATATATCTTGATTCGAAACCTTTGTTATATTTTTCCAGTAGTCTAACAGTTAGTGGAACAGAATGGCTCAGTCCTGCACTTGCTAAACTTCAGTTTTGGTTCGACACATTAAAAGTTTGTTTTTCCTTTATTTAGATTTATTTTATTTTTTTTTAATGTTATAATTAAAGAATCAATATGAAGTTTTGAAAAATGAAAATTCAACAAGAACTAACTCAGCTTCACCTATCCAAAAAGATCATTTCGCTCAAGTTCCTTCTATCGATTTCGAATTTTCAAAGCCTCAGCAGAATTTTATTTCATCACAAGAAAGAGTTGCCCCAATATTTAATTCTTTTCAACCATCATCAACGTTTAGTTTAGACAGTCTGACAAAAGATCAAATCAACCATTTAAAGATTTTATTTGAGTCAGAAAAGAAATCAATGAATTCATGTACTAATCTTTGTAGTATTTGTGGTATAACATTTTCAACGCCGAGGTCGATACCTTCTCATCAAGGGTTGACTCATTTTTCAATTCTAAAAAAATATAAAGATTTTTATGGGAAAATGTTTGAAGCTTATTTAAAAAGTTTCTAATATCGTAAAAAATTTGACCATTATGGTCTAAAGCATTTTCGCAATGCTGAAAAATTTAATTAATTCATTTAAATGACCTTAAAGATATTAAAGGATTATTTATATTAAATGTTTATTTATCTCATATTGAGTTTTTTATGCTTTTATTTATCTTTTTTTCATTATATTATTTTAAATAATTTTTTTTTTTAATTTAAATTAAATCTGTTTTAATCTTTTCCATTAAAGTATGGTATTTACAGGGGCATAAGAGCTGCTACTTCTATTCTATCCAATTTAAAAGATCAAAAAATATTAAAAAATAATTTTTGCTTAGGCCCATAAACTACTCGCGTTAAAAATAAATGAAGATTGCCTCAAAATCAACATAAACCGGGCAGTAACTACAGTATTTTTTGGCTTTCTACAAAGTAAACTCGGTGAAATTAATGTGAATTAATCGAAAGAAAGATTGAAATGATAATAAATGGTTAAAAATTTATTTTAAAAATATAAAATATTTGAAATAAATTTTACATAATGGAAAAATATAAAGTTTTATTCATTTAACTGAATTTTCTTATTTTTGAGTATAAAAAACACCAGGTTACCAGTTGCTCTTTTGCTTCTCAATGCTAAAAAAAATTCTTTCATATTAAAGAAATAAAAAAAATAAAAAAATTTGTTTAATTATTTAAATTTGTTAGAGGTAAGCTATTCGCGTTAGGTAATAGAGTAGCAGAGCATTTTTTGGTTTCTAGGAAAGTTTTTATTTTCAAGGAAATTCAAGTCAGATTTGGATTAAATGATCATTTTTAATTAACAGCTTTAGGTAAATGATTCGACCGCCAGGGAATAATTTGTCACATCGTGGAGCGAGTTGATCGTGATCATAAATGCACGTCGATTGGACTCAACATCCAACAATTCGCATATTCCTTCAACGGTTGAAAAAAAACTTCAATTTTAAGCCAATTTAAAAATGAAGATAATAACCAGCATTTCACTTCACCAAAAAAATTCTAGTCTTCGATTTTTGTTAATCAAGTAATTATGTCATCTCATCCATATATCGATTAATTTTTAATCATTAATCAAACGTTATTGCAAGCATTTTTCCAAACTCAAAAATCAAATTAATTTTTGTTTACTTGCAATTTGATTTTAAAATTCCGATTCCATTTTGATTATTAAATTAAATAATTTAATGCGGGCCAAATGATATTTCAAGGTTAAGTTTCAAGAAATTATAAAAAAAATTTAATTTCATTTTAGTATAATTTGTTATAAATTATGCTTATTTTTATTATTATTATTTCAATTTTGAAAATTTTTTTTTCAAAAAATATTTTTTCACATGCACATTTTAATTTTTTTTTGAGCATTTGAGCAGAATGAACATTTGATCAGAAACTTTTCTTTGCCAAATCAAACTTAGAATTTTCTTTTTTGTTTTTACTAAAAATCATTGAGCAAGATTTTTCAACCGAAATCTTCATTTTCCACTTGAAAAGCCACTTTTCTAATTCAACCAAGTATTTATTCATCTTACTTTCTAGATTTCCATCTTTTTTAAAAATAAAAAAAGTGACAAGATCGTCTGCAAAGAGAAGTGAATATTCATTATTAGATTTATTTCTATTAGGAATATCATTAATAAATATACTAAATAATAAAGGACTAATAACTGTTCCTTGAGGAACGCCAGCAGATATTTTGAATTCATCACTAATGTGATCATTTATATTTACTTTAAATGTTCTACTGTTAAGAAATGATTTAATCCAATAAATTAAGTAGGCAGGTATATTTATCTTTATCAGCTTGTAAATTATACCTTCATGCCAAACTTTGTCGAAAGCTTTAGAAATGTCAAAAAATAAGCAGCATACTTTTTTCTTTCTCTTAAAAGATTCAACAACTTTTTGGATAAGAAAACGAAATTATCTGCGGTTTTTCGATGCTTCCTAAAACATGATTGTTGCTGAATTAGCAATCAATTTTTTTTCCAAGAAATCATATAACCATGAAAAAAAAAATACGTTCAAGCAGTTTACCCAGACAACTTGTAATGCTTATTGGTCGATAATTAGATGGGTCTTTTGTAGGAGAAGATTTTTTAGGTATCATTGTGATATTGGCACTTTTCCAAGCTTTACCTTCTCGGAGACTAAGAATAAAAAGATCTATTATCTCTTTTAATAAATTTAAAGGGAGGTTATTTTAACATTAAATTGTGGATAAGGTCAGGTCCGCAAGCTGATTCTCCCATTAACCTTTTTAATTCCATAATCATTTCATTTAGGCTAATAGGTTCGTTGAATATTGGTTGACAATTATTCTTTAAGTATTTTAAATTAAAATGAGTTATTTCTGTACCTTTTTCAGTGTTTTCGAGGTCAGAATTAAGACTGAATGTTGAAGATAATATGTTTCCAAATAATTTTTCTTTTTCCTCATCTGTTTTGAAATCTAGGTTGTCAAGAGTTAGAGTCGGGATTAAATTTAATCCTTTTTTTGATCTTAACTTAAATATTTTTTTCCAGAATGGTCTGCTTGATAGGGGGTTTTTGCCCATCTTTTAAATAAATCAAACCAATTTTGATTCCAAAAATTTATTCAGGCTAATTTTGATTTCCAATGTTAAATGATTATATCTTTGTTTCGTCATTTGAGAGCGAGTTTTTTGAAAATAACTTCTTATTTTACTATATTCTTTTATCAAATTCTACAATATAAGGAGGAAGACTGCTCTTGAAAACTTTTTGAGACTGAAAGGTTTACTTTTTTGTGCAGTTGACAATATTTTTTTGGTAATTATTTCGTTTTGTTCGTCAATCGTCCCTGCAGAAGCCACTAAGAAAAGTCTTGGGACATTTAAAACTTCACGAAATAAATGGCAATTTGCTTTTTTATAATTAAACTTTTTTGATAGGGATTTCACAGTTATTAATTAATCGAAAGCTATAGAAGTTTCGATTGGAAAATTGTCACTTATCATATCCTGATTACTGAGAACTCGAAACTCATTTATTTTATTTGTTACTGAGGAAGAAGCTAAAAACAAATCAAGAATTTCAAAATATTCTCTATTAAAGATATTAAAAGTAGGGGTTTTATCATTAATTACAGAAATATCTAATTATTTAATTATCTTTTCCAGAATAAATCCATTTTGATTTTCTCCTAGACAGCCTAGTTGTTTTGTTCGAGCGTTAAGATCACCACCAAGAATATAGATTTTACATTTCATATTTATTTTTTCAAAAAGTTCAAAATTCAGAAGTAAATTAGGTAGGTTATACAGGCTAAACACATAAAATTTATCGTTTTTTTCTAAAATTTAGCTTAATTGAGAGAATTTCTGAAGAGAACTCCACAAATGAAAAGTCTTTAACAAATTCTATGCCTTCCTTAGCTAAAATAGCTACTCCTTCATATTTAAAACGTGGCTTAGTAATTGAATTGTAATTTTTAAAATCAAAATAAATTTTTGATTCACTCAAATCAATTTTTATTTCATTGATTAATACTATATCAGGACTTTTCTGAGCAAAAAAAATTTCTAACAGTTTAACTTTACTAGGGAGATAAGCACAATTCCAATGTATAATAACTAACCTTTTTTAAAGATTGTTTTTTATTTGTATTTAGAAATATTTATTCTGAATTTTCTTCAAACTTATAAGGACTAGCGGGTTGTTGAGTAACTGCGTATGTTTTAATTGAGGATTTGCTTTGGGTTTGTACTGTGTTTTGCATGGTGTTCAGTCGAAATTGTCATTTCCGACTCAAAAGTATCGTCGTCTTGATCTGCTGACCTTAAGTATGCTTTTTTGGGTCGTTTTCTTCTTGTTCTGTTTCAGATTGTCTTTTAATTTTGTTACTAGTTTGAACATACTGAACATACTTTTTTCGATCTTTGTGAACATTTTGAACAGATGTTGGGACATGAGGTTGGAATTTGAAGAGTATTTAAGTGGTCCTCTAGAACTGATGTTTTTAAAATTTGAGCACTTGAGAGAAGAAATGCTATTAAATCTTGTCATTTGATACATTTGGTTGATATTCTTGGGTTTATGGCATTTCATCCACATTTTCATCATTGTTTGTTTGAATCTCTTCTTGTTCTATATATTGCTCACTGTAGTCAATTTTTTGTCTTTCTATCGACCTCAATTTCTCAGCTAGGTACATTTATGTTTCAAATGACCTTTTGGTGACATTTTTCGCATAAGGATTCTTTAACTGGACATTTAGCTAAATTATGATTTTCTTCGTCACAAAAATAGCATTTAGGCTTTTGACCAACAATAGAGACTACACATCTTTACCCATAAATATTAACGGGACCAGAAAGGTTGATTATATTTTCTGTCTGTTTTGGGGAAGATATTTTACACCCTTTTAACTCCATTTTTTAGAGACCTATCTTTATAATTTTCTTCAGAAATGTACTCGATTCTTAGCCCATCAATTGGAAAGGCATCAAAAAATTTTTGAGTAATTCACATTTGAAATTACTAGGTAAGAAGTGAAAACGAAAAGTACTGTACCTTCTTAGATTCAGTAATTTGTTTGCGTCTTCAAGACTAAAATTTGTTCCATTAATATTGATTGTCCTATTGTAAATATTTTGTGAGTTAAACGCCGAGTTAAATTCGATTATCCATACTTTATTGGACCAGAAATTGTAAATCGTAGTGATTGCATTTTTTTCGTCTTGGTTTAAGGCGATACGAACGAGCGCACTGAACAGAGTCATGTGGCTAACTGGTTTGTCTAGCTTCTTCAAATTTAGCTCAACGGAATTCTTGAAAATCCACCGAGGCATTTCGCTTTGATTAGCTAGCGACATTGCTAACATTCAAATTTAACGTTAAGAGTTGTCACGTGAGCACGCTATTTATTTCCAATTTCAATTTTACTCAGCCAAACGCTTTCTTTTTAAATTTTTTAAACCGATGAATGTTTTTTTTATTATTTTTATCTAATTTGGAAACTTGATTTTTAAAAAGCTTATATTTAACATCGTAGCTAATTTAATTATATTGATAGCCAATTTAAAAATAAAAAAGTAGCTAAATAAAAAAAGATTAATTTAATTATTTAGTAGCTAAATTGATTTGTTAAAAGCCAGATTAATTAATTAGAAGCTAAAAAAATAATTTTGTATAAGATGTAAATTAGAGAAAATCGATAAGTTATATTTTAATTTAAGCTATTTTTTCTATATAAATGTTGAATATTTAGTCAGTTAATGATAAGTATTGAATACTGATAAGTTAATTTTTAAAATGAGTGATACTGAATCCTCTTCGACATCAATTTTAAGACCTATCAACAATAGAGATGACGACACCGATAACGATGCTGAAATCGAAGATAGGCCTAACAAAAAAATAAGGAAGGCTAATAGAAGTTATGTTCATCGTGACGACTTTCAAACTTACAAAGAAGCAATTGACGTTGTGCTTGAAAATTTTGAATTTTGAAATTTTTTTACCGGTTTCGACTGGGTAATAATAGCGGTGTAAATGACCAACTCGATGCAGTTACCTCTGTGTCAGGTCGGAGCCGTAGCTCAAAAAAAGGTACAGGAAAAGGAAATGAGCGCCTCCCCATTATCCACTAGGATAGAAAAAGGACATATTATATTATTATATATTGAAAATTTTGAAGAAAATTCGTGGGCTGTGAAAGATAAAAAGTAAACACAACAAGAAGAAAAGTACTTTTACAAATGTTCTTGTTGTGATAAAAGACTTTCCATATTCAAACCTTTAACTCACACTGGAGCATCAATTTTTGTAGAAGATGTTGCGCATGTCCATCAGGAAAATTCAAGAATTCCCGATAAAACAAAAGAAATTTTTATCAAAAAATATTTTGAACAATCGATCAAGCCAAAAGAAATAATGCGATGATTGAGAGACCAAAAAGGCCTTCCACCAAAAATCAAAAGAAAATACAAAAAACTAATTAACTTTCTATTACAAATGTGTTTTTTTTTTTTTTTCTACTTTTTAATTTTTTTGGCTACGAAATAAATAATAATTTGTCAACTTATTCTATTTCTATTATCTTTTTTTTTTTTAGCTACGAATATGATTAAATTAGCTGCTAATTAGATTAAATTATTAAATTAAACTCCTAGTTAAAGACCATACCAAAGACCAAAATGACATTAACAATTTAAGACCGTTAACAATATCAGAGAGCTGGGCTATTATATTTGAAAAGATCATTCTAGAAGAAATCAATCGTACACTCAGTCTCAAAAGCAATCAATTTGGTTTTAGACCCAAGTCATCATGTGGCCATGCAAAATTTATGTTGAAAGAACTGACACTCTACAACAAAAGACATAAAAGAAAAACATATATATGCTCAATCGATGCCAGTAAAGCCTTTGATAAGGTCAAAAGGAACAATCTTTGGGGTAAAATGGTGTTCAAAGTGGAACCATATATTTTAAGAACTCTGATTAACAACTTCTCAGTTTCAAAGATCGTAATTGTAATCAACGACAAGACTACAAGCCTGATTAAAACAACAAGGGGTGTCAAGCAAGGAGGTCCCATGAGCCCATCATTGTTTTCAATCTATGTTGACGATCTGGGAGATGATTTAGACCAAGATGATAGTGGCATCAAAATTGGAGAACTAAAGATAAACAATATCTTCTATGCTGATGATGTAATCCTAATTGTAAATAGCATTGATGAGCTTAATCGATTGCTTCAAATAACGGAGAGTTATGGTAGAGACTTTGAAATCAAGTTCAACCCAGATAAAACCAACTACATGATTTTCTTCGACACAAAAAGTATTGACGGAGGCTTAATCACCTTACAAGACCAAACGATCAAAAAAGTTGTACTTATGAAGTACTTAGGGATATGGATTGATGAGAAACTATCAAGTCTAATACAATTCAAAAGTAGGTCTAAACTTTCTAATTTAACCTTTCAAAAGATGAAACAGTGCGGTATTATATGTCCAGCAATGACCACTGAAGTGAAACTGTGTTTCTATAAAACATATGTCAGACCCATCCTTCAATATGGAATGGACAATATGGTATTAAACAATGAGCAGTGTAGGTCAATCCAAACATTAGAGTCACGACTCATAAAAGCGATGTTTATGGTCTCATATAAGAATACTCGCAGCACAAAATTGTTACTCGCATGTAATATTGATAATGTAATCAACACACGTATAAAAATCAAAATTAACTTTGGTAAACGATTGGTAAGTCTCCAAAGCACAAGAAAACTAATACAAGCGATAGAAAAAAACGATAAGCTTGCAAGAATGGACAAAAAAGCTTTTTCTACGAAATTGGCTTTTTATCTAATAATGTTGACAACACATTCTAGGATATGATCAATAGTGGACTTAACATGGTTTACGAAGCACGAGCTAGAAATAGGACTGAGAGAGCTAAACAAGAAGTGAGACAGGTATAGATGCCTTGAAACTGATCGGACCAAAACGAACTGAAATGCTTAAAAAACTATTAAAAATTGAATTGTAAATAATACTGTAAATATAAGAGAGCACTAAAAATTGAGAGACAATCTAAAACTTTTGATCAATTTTTTATTAAATTTTGTTTATTTGTTTTCTTTTATTATTTGAGTTTTTGGTTTGTATTTTTTTAATCGTTTGTTTGATTAACTTAAATTTTTATATATAAAAGAGCTGGAGGTCCACGACTGACCGCCCAAGCCCCTAATCGCCTTAGTTGCGGCTTTTTTGCAAATAATAATAATAATAATAAATTAGCTACACTGTAAAATATAAGCCTTTTTTTAAAATAATCATCAATTATTGAAACAATAATCAATTATTTTCAAGTATTGAAATTTGTCTCATTCATTAAGCAAATGAATAATAGAAAAAGTATTGGCATTAAGTAAATAAAAATTTTAAAAAAATAGACTTTCGAAAATTTTATTAATTGCTTTCATAAACGAAAAAAAATATATAAAAAAAGGTGAAAAAAATGCTTTATTGATTACTTTATTATTAGTGAAAATAAGTAGAAAATAAGTAGAAAATTTTGAACGCTCTCTTAATCTTCTCGAGATCGAGACAAAAATTTTGACAAAAAAGTGTTTGTGTGATTGCTTTATTATTTTGTTTTAATCAAAAATTCCTTTTTTTAAAACAGCGACTGTTTGAATAAAACAAAGACTAAAATTTCAATTCCAACATTAACTATGATTCAATTGATAACTATTACTAATGCTATCGTTGTTACTCGGACTTTTGTCAACCAGACGGTTGAAAATGGCTTCGATAAACGCTTGTCTGAAACACAAACATTTTAGAAACAAAAAAAGACAAAAATGGTCGCATCTTACTTGGCATGCAGTCCTCCACCAGGCGGCAAATCCTGCCAGTTCTCTTCCGAAATTGTGTTTAGTATGTGCGATAGTTCTACTTTCGTTGAACTTTTTTCAATCAATTCTATAAAAAATTTTTAAACTAGCAGCCAAAAAGAATTACATCAAGGGTCAGATCATCAAAAATAGTGATTGATTAAATTTATTTTTTAAAAAATCATGCAACAAAAAAAAAAGCTTGGTAAAAAAGCATTCAAAGCTAAGTTGATAAATAAGCCGATTAAATTAGATTTAGTTAAAAATAAAATTTTGACACTGGGTCTTTTTTTCTTTCTTAAATGACAACTCCACTTTTTGAATTTACATCTTTAAAAAAAATTATTAGGCTTTTATTGTGATTAGAATTAGCAGAATGTGTCTGTGTGTCATATTCAATCATATATATTTCCTAGTTGATGATTCAAAGAGCAGTTAGGTTACTAAGTCAATGCTTTTTGTTCTGCTGTTGACTGGAAAAAATATTTGTATGATGGATTTTCGGACCTATTAAAATATAAGTGGTTTAGTTGATTTAATCAGCAAGTCAAGCCAAGTTCTTGAGGAAAAATAGAAGAAAAAAGTCAAATATCACTTTTAATTTGTGGCCTTATCGAAATTACTTTTGAATTTAATTTAATTGAAAAAAATAATATTTGATGAAACTTTTTATTGAAAAATAATTTAAACAAAAAATACTTTGTTTGTCTGGATTTTGATTTCTTTAGTCAAAAATTTAATTTAACAGCCTGGAGAAAGTTGAAGGAATGATGTTTTTTTTACTTTTTAAAAAAGTTAATTTTAGTTTTTTCGCTAAAAACCATATTGAAATTAAGTAAACTGACATCATTTTCAAAAAGCTGAGAAAATTCTGATTCGAATGGCTATTCATATTAGAATTTTTGAATTCGAATCTCAAAATAACTAAAATTTTTTTTTTAAATCTAGATATCCTGAAAATTGTACTTCCTGGAAAAAAAACTAGAGAAATTTTTGGAAAGCTCTTTTAATATCCTACAAGAATAAAAGGGGGTCAGGTTTTTAAAAATACAAAAAAATAAAATTTAAAAATCTTGAAAAAAAACTAATTTTTTTTCAAAAAGTAGAAAAGATTCTAAACTATATGAGATCTTATTAAAATACAACATTCAGTGAATATATTTAAAGCCTCTAGATCAAATAAAATAATTAAATTTAAATTATTAAAAATCAAATATTTTTACCCCATTATATGAAACAAAAATTTAATTCAAATATGCTTGTGCGCCTAAATTTGGACAATTATTAAATTCGTTTAGTCTGAAAAGCATGAAAAATTGAATTTATCTCAGATAGAATTGAATATAATTTAGAGATCAATAAAAGATAAACGTAATTTGAATTTAGAATCTTTTAAAGTTTAGAAATATTTTAGTTGAATTTTTATCTAAATTTTTCATCCATTTTTCATATTGATTTTTTTTAATCATTTGATTTAATATTTTCCAATGAGTTTTGAGTCATAATTTTAGCCTTTGGAAAATCCCTCAATTAAATTCGGGAATTTTCGGCAAATTGAAGTTCATGATCAAATTTAAATTTAAAATAAAAATTTTATAATTTGATTTTAAAAAAAATATCATCAATTTTTCTAAAATAAATGACTTTACTTTATTAATACTTTATATTTTGAAATTTATCAATTCAAAATTTTAGTTTTTCGCTCTACTTTATTTTGATTTTAATTAAAATATAAAATAATTCAATATGGATTTTGAATTTGTCCTTCAAGTTTACAAATAAAGATTTTGGAATAATTAACTAAAGATCAATTATGAAAAAAATTTTTTTTAATTTCAAATATTAAAAATTTAATGTTTAATTAAAAAAAGAAATGAAATAAGTTTATTTCATCATTTTTATTGAGATTTTAATCAATTAAATTTTGATCATGTGATCATGATCATCAACTTCAAGTTGCCAGACTTTTCAAATACTCAAAGATAAAAAACTAAAATTTTGTATCTTTTGACTAGATAATTAAATAAGAGATTAATGGACATAATCTTATAAAGTTAACAAATTGAAAAGAAAAAAGCTAAAAATTTGTAAAAAATAATCTTCAAAGGTAAAAATCATGAAAACCAACAGAGATTAAATCTTCTCAATAGTATCTTTTTTCACTTATTGTATTTTTGGACCACTAGATCCAAAAATTCAAAATTATATAAAAGAACCCAGACATTTAATTATAAAAGAAATTCTAACACAGATCCTAGTGGTAACCAGTAAATATCTTCCTAGTAAAATACATTATCGAAAATTTTCGAGAATTAACGTAAAAAAAATTTTTTTTTCGTAAATTTTACGATTTTTTTACAGATTTTTTTTTCGAAAAATTATTTTTTCAAAATCTACGAAAAATTAACGCTTTCTTAGTACTCGTTTTTTTCGTAAAATTTTTTGTTTAAAATCTTCGAAATATTTTCGATTTTTTTCCTAATTTTTTTTCAAAAAATTTTTAAAATAATTTACGAAAAATTATTGCAAATCAAATTTATTTTCACATTCAATATTTTTAACTAAATTATTTTAAAGCAATTAGAGATTTTTTTATTTACTAAAACATTACTTTTTGGTAAAATCTTTAAGAAATTTACAAATTTAATCACATAATTTTTATATTTTTATTTTGATAAATTAATTTTTTGAATATATTTTAAAAAAATTTAGGTGAAAGACCACCAGGGCTGTTCCGAACGGCTTGCGCCTAATTTTTTATTGATTCTTGATATATTTTGCTATTAGCTATCTAATCAGTCCAATTTATATTAGTGGGAGGAGTCTTTTCTTTAGATTTCAATCTTGTACTTTGCAAGTGTTTACTCAACAAAAAGATTTAATTTGCTGTTAGAATTCAAAAGACGTTTTTCAATAAGAAATAAAATTAAAACGTTTTTTTTATTCAATCCTTCATATTTAGCCTTTCATGAAACATACATCTTAATTTTATTAAGTTACTGCTTATATTCACATTCTTATTTTCTAAATAATTTATCTTGCTAATTAATTTTTAAATCTATATTTTAGATTATTTTTTTAATAACAAGAATTTTACTGCTGAAAGCCGGAAGTTTTGAGTCGAAAAACAGAAGATTACTCTCAGAAAATAAATTTAACATGATTTGATATTTTATCAGCCGATAGATCACTAATTAGAACTTTTTTCTAAATTTGACCAATTTATCTGATTCAAAAGTTCAAAATATGAGTTTTTACTTAAACTATGCTTCAAATTAAAATTTTACCCTGATTAAAAATTTGCGAGGATATTATTCATTTAATTCTAATTAAAAAAATTTTTAATTTTTTAAAAATATTTTGGCCTTATCGATTCAATTTAATGAATTTTTCTTTATTTTAAAAATGTTAAGATTCTAGTCTGATAATAAAACATATTCAACTTAAAAACTGAATTAAATATTTAGATTAATTAACTAAAATTAAAACTAAATAAGATGCATTAAAATTAATGACTAAGATTTTTCGTAAAATTTTCACTTTCATTTTATGTAAAATTGTCAATTTAGCTTTGCGAAAAATTTTCACTTTAAATTTGCGAAAAATTTGAATTGATTATAACCATCTTCAGCGTTTTTTTACGCTTTTATTTTTCGTTGATTTTACATTTTTTTTCGGTTTTTAAATTTACTGGGTTTGGAAGATTTATCAAAAAATTAATTAGAATTGTGATATAAATAATTTTTTTTAAATTATATTAAAATATTACTTAGTAGATAAATATTTAAATAACATATCTCTGACCCTTCAAACATGAAGTCCCTTTGAAAGTGTGCCTGTGACTGAGTATAGTAGATGATTCATGACAAGATTTATATGGAATTCTTTTCTACCAAAATTTTCGTAAATTATTATTGATAAAGGTAAAATTAAAAACTTAAAAAAAGATGAAACTAATGAATCAAGCTTTTGAAAAAAAATTATATAAGATTTTACCTGAATTAAACCAATAGTAAATTAAATGCAATTATACAAAAAAATTAATGTTTTGATTATTTATCATGCAAGTATCACCTTTTTAATTTTTTTTAACTTGAGCACATAAAAATTTGAAATCAAAAGAATTTCAAATATTATTAAGCGATGCAAAAATTTATAATTCTTAAATACCTAGATACATTTAAAGTTTTTTTAAATAGCATTTGAATAACTAAAAATTTAAAAATTCTTTAAAAAAATAACTTAATTTAAATTCAAAATTCATTCAATATATTCAATTATTTACAGTTTTACCACGATTTGATGAATTTATTCTACTTTTTCATTAAATATGGTATATTAAGGATATATTTTACTTAAAAAACTTCACTTAAGATAAAATATCGATATCTTTTGAAATATATTGTGAAATAATTTTTTTCTAATTTCAGAGAAAATAAATAAAAAACTTTATTGACTTTTTTGATCAAAGTTAAGGTTTATTTAAATTAAGTTTGGGAATAAACTAAGTAAAAAAAATTCAAAAAAGGAGCTAGAAAAAAATATTTATTTAAATATAAACTAAAAAAAATGAAATTAATTGCAATACATTTTCTTGAAACTAATCGTAGCTTAAAAAAAATGTTTGTACATATATTTAATATACTTGAATAATCAAGAAAACTTCACTTGTTTCACTTGTGGGTCTTGCTTGTTATGTGACCAGTGACTTTATGTTGCTTTTTTGACCAGATATTTGACTGGTCCCCTAATATGTGACCAGTAAAAGTATTTTTTGGATTTAAATCAGGTCACATAAATATTGGTCACGAAAATTTCTTATAAGTAATTTGAATTTTAATGTAAATAAAAATAATAATATAATTTTAAATTGCAACTATTTTAGTATAATATATATAACTTGAAGGTGTTGAGTCAGCTGTTGGAGAGGTTATTGAAGACATTAATAAACTTAAAATAAATCTAACAAAAACTAAGTTAGAGAAGTATTCAAAAATTGCATCAGAACCCGATAGCCTGTTCAGAGTGCGGTAATTTAATGAAAAATGAGCTTGGTGTAAAGCAACACATCTCAAAGATGCATAAATAGTCCTTTTTATTTATTTTTTTTTGAAATCATGTATTTAAAATAATTTTTTCTTGGTCACATAAATTTTATTACTGGTCTCGAAAATAAAAAATTAAAAAAAAATATTTTATTTTTTAAATTTTTTATTACTGGTCACATATTAGTGTGGGATATTTTTTTTTCTGATTTTTCAACAAACATTTATTAGATTAATAAATAATAATATAAAATTAAATTTTAATTAATTTTAAATTTTAGGCGATAAATTAAACAGACAATATTTAAAATAAAATATGTGTAGCATTATAAATAATAATTTGGAAGCTTTTTAAGTGAAATGGCATTATTTTATATTGTTTGTAAAAAAACATTTTAGCAGCATTAAACCTATTCTAACAGAATAAATTAATTTATCGCAATTTTTTTAAAGCAAAATATCAGTTGAAAAACAAAAGTGGTCAGTGGCTGGCTTAAGCTAAAAAAGTAAGCGGAAACATCTTAAAAAATACCTTGACAATAATAAATCCAAATATAGCCAAATTTAAATCTCCCTAAAATTTTTTTTACAAAAGGTTTTTTTTACGAGAAAAATGTCACTAGAAATGAAATCTCCCAAAATGACAACGATTCCACAATATTTTTCATCTGATTATTTTGATTTTGGTTTGCAAGAAAATTTTCAAACTAAAATGAGATCAAGAATTTTGAATAGAAGAAGAGTTTTTTCAACATTAAGTAAAACAAACTTAATGTTGAAAAACTTAAAATTTAAAAATTAACATTTTATAATTGTAGCGAACAAAAAGAACAAGTAAGGCTTCTAATACAATATTAAATTTTCATTTTACGCATTTAAATACAAATTTAAGTCACAAATTCCTTCAAAAACAGTCAAAACATGTTTAGTTTTCACTGGTACTTCACCCAAGATTACACTAAACCAGAGTTGTTTAAAAGTCCCAAAATAAAGTCTAAGACCGGACTTTTTTAAAAAATAAAAAATTAAAGTCTGGACTTGGACTTGACTTAGGACTTGTGACTTTTAAAAAAACTCTGCACTTAAAATACAACTTGTTTGTAATATTTTTTTACTAACTTGCTTTCTCTTTCTCGTAACATCACGTTTTGTTTAATAAATTCTGCCCGAAGGCCCAACAAGAAATTATTCTTTAATATTTAATCATCCAAACCTGAAGTAGGCAACAAACCCGCAACATTTGCATAAAAATTTTTGTTTTTTTTACTGCTAATTTAAATAAAAACTTGCTTTAAATGTTATTTTCTGAATGCATTTTGTTCTTAATACTGAAGCTTCATTTTAATGTCTCTATATAATAATTTTAATTCAAGCAAAAGGCTTTTATTTTTTTTTGGACTTGGACTTTAAAAAAAAAAATTAATGTCCGGACTTTGACTTTATTTTGGGCCTTTTAAGTTACTCTGAAAAAAATATTTCAATTAAAACCTTTAAAATGCATAATTAAATTTTTTTATTTTTGTACTGTAATTATTATACCAAGTTTTTGCATTGCATCTATTTAAATACTTAAATAAATTAGAAATATTTTTGTCTTTAAATTTTTTTTTTATTTTTAATCAATAAATAATTTAAGTTTATTAAAGTTCAATATAAAGATATATTTTCAAATTTTAAAATTCAAAAATAAACTTGACACGACATGTCAAGTAATTGCTTAGGAAAAATATCATTTTAAGCCCCAATAAATTCCAATCAAAAAAAAAACAGTGAAAATTTTGATCAAAATCTTAAAGTCAATAAAGTCAAAGAAAAAAAAAATTTTTCTCAATAAAAATTTTCAAAATCAATTCTTTCACATGCCAAGGACACATTGAAAAAAAAGACAACAAAAACGAAAAAAAAAAAGAAAAGGAAAACATAACTAGTACATACCTCTAACTTTATTTTCTATTTTTTCGTTGCAAATATTTTCTCTGTCGACTTCTTCTTGGTTGATGGAAGGCGCGCCAGCCAACGCCACAATTATAATACTCATATTGTCCCTACTGCCCTGCACAACAAAAAAATACAAAAGCCCGAACAAAAAAACAAAATAGCTATGAGCCAAATTACTTTGTTCAAACACATGTCCAGTATTTCATTGCTTATCTTGACGAGATCGTTGGTGACCTTGAGACGCGAGTGCACATAGTCCTTAAGGTCTTCGTTGGTGATTACGTCCCAGATGCCGTCGCACGCCAACACAATAAACTCGTCTTGGTCAGTGCGTGCCCGCGCATAAATCTCGGGCTCGGGCGACACCAGCTGCTCGCACGGGCCCTTGCCCTCCACGTTCTTGTACTCGTAGTCGCCAAGGGCCCGGCTGACGGCCAGCGATCCGTTCACTCGCTGGATCATGACCGAGCCGCCCGCGTTCTGAATGCGTTCCCGTTCCACCGGGTTTATTGGCTTGTGGTCGCTGGTGCCCAGCACAATTTGATTGTTGCTGACCAAGATAGCGCGCGAGTCGCCGCAGTTGATCAGATAAATGTGGGACGGCGTGATCAGAGAGGCGACTGCGGTCGTGCCCGACTTGTCGTCGCAGCAGTCGGCCTCGAGCGAGCGCCGCATATGCTCGTCCAAGTTGAGGAAGCCGGCGCGGATCGCCGCTTTCAAGCGCTCATCGAGCTTGTCGCCGTCTAATTCTTGGTGATTATTTACACTGCTATCTGAGGACGATGAGGATGAGGCGGTGACGGACGAGGATTGAGACGAGGAAGGCGTTGCGCTTTTGTACAAATGGGCTAGATTGGCGAACAGGTGTTTGTCGGCGTCCAGAATGCAGTTGAGAAGTTGTTGAGAGGAGCGTTTGCTGATGGTGGCGCCGGCGTGTCCGTCGAACACGGCGAAGAAGGAGCAGGCGTCAAGGCCGTCGCGCGCCACCGACACCACCGACGAGTGAGAGTCTTCCATTTCGATGCGCCAGCCCTGCATGGCCGCCACGCCGTACCGCAGCTGGTTGCCCTCGCCGCTCTCGTTGCTCTTATCCGTTTTCGGCTTGTCTAAAAACGAACCCATTTAGAAAGTCTAATTGGCTATGAGATGTTGATGATGATGATGATTATCTAAACTAAATAAAGCAGCTTATTAATTATTTGTTTGTTTGATAGCTGGCGTAACTGGGAGCAGCACTGGTTTTAATTTTTTTTTTTTCAGGCGAATAAAAAACACTTATTTGTAAAATATCAAAAATTGCTTTAAAGCTTTGATCAAAAATTTTTTTTTTCTCTATTTCTCCATTGTTGTAATAATTTATTATGATTATTATTTAACAAAAAAAATAAAAATACATGAGACTTATACAGAGAGTGAGAGCTCTTTAGTTTGAAATTCGATCCCATGGTTGCTGACAGAGCGATGGAGAGATGCAGAGAGAGAAAGAGAGAGAGAGTGTGTGCTTTTGAAGTGTAATTTAGAAAAGAATCATAATAAATGGCGCTTGTTTGATTTATTTTTTTTAAATATTACTTTACTTTTATGCGCGCATTATCTATTTCGTAATTATACAAGTGAGTCAATAGAAATAAATAATTTTGTTATTTTCAAGTTCGCAAATAAAAAAAGCATTTTTTTTTTGTTCAGACAGATTTTTGCTATTTATTTGTCATCATTATCACATATGCGCACTTTAATTTCATCAGCCTTTTGACTCGAGGAAATTTTTATTTTTAACGGATTAAAAAAAAGCATCAGTCATGATGAGCTAAACTTAAATTATGAAAAAATTCCCAATTTTCTAGGTGTGACTCATTATGAAAAATCATCAGCATAAGTGAAATAAGTCAAGACTTCACTGCTAGAGACATCAAGTGTTCAACTCCACTATGACTTGCACTTAGTTTTAGAAAACTTTTTTATTATAATTTCTTTTCTTGGTATTATAAGTTTCGAATACAAATTGAACAAAAATTCTTCATTTTTTGATGAATTAAAATTAAAGATAGTAAAAAATATTTAAAATACTGCAACATACTTTGTTGCACCTTTTTTTACCTTTTACAATAATTTTTCTAAGGTTAAGATAAGACAATAAATAAAACATCAATTAAATTTAAAATGATTATTGATTTGATTTAATAAAAAAAATAAAATAAAATTTTTATTTTAGGTAAAAAAAAGCAACAAAGCACGCTGAATAATTTTTTTAATATTTTTATTTACTTTTAATATTGATTTATCAAAATGTAAAGAATTTGTGTTCAATTTTTCTTCAAAATTCACAACACATTAATCTATCAGCTTATTTTCAAATCTTACATTTAATAAGGAACATTAATAAGGAAATTCTTTGTTTTTATGACCATAATGCATAACCACACATTTTGATGTGTTGAATAGAAGAAGCCGATCTTGAGTCCACTTGAAAATCAAATCTAAATCTGATTGTGCGGAACAGTATCAAATGCTTTCGCAAAATCTAGCAGAATCACATCAAGAGGAATACTTTTGTCTAGACTCATTGAGATGAAATCTAGAGTTTCCAGAAGATTAGATGTACATGACTTTTTCTTGACAAATTCATGCTGTTCTTTAGATATAATATTATTCTTATAAAGAAAGTATTCCATTTTGGTTCTTATTATTATCATTATTATTATTCGTATCATAAATTAAAGTACCACTGGCTTAAACTTAAAAAAAAGTTACATTGTGAAAAAAAATGAATAAAGTTAAGTTTTCTCGAATTGTAAAAAAATTGAAAAATAAAAAAGCTATTTATTAATTAATAAGCGAAGAAAAGCATTTTTTCAGTCGATTCTCAAACTGTTTCTATACTCAACATAATTTTTAACCACGTTAATTATATCTGGAATGACAAATTAATCACTGAGTTTTAAAAAATAGACAATCAGTTAATTACTAAAAATCTTTTATCATCTAATGGCTTCTGTAATGGAACAGGATTAATATGTTGAAATTTTTGTTCAACCTCAACTGAATTTAAAATTGTCGTCGGTGTTCATGCTAGAAAAATTTAAAATTTAAACAGCTAGCCTTTTGAATTAAAATGAACAAAATTTTCTATTAAAACAAATCCTATGGATAAACACTTTAACATGGTGGAGTATATTTAAATCAGCCAGCATTTTCACATGAACAATTATACGTTTCTTTTTTGAGAATTATTAAGAACAAAAATCAAAAATTTTTTAAAAATATTGTCTCCATAGAGGTTTTATGGTATTCTTAATTAATAAATTTATTATTTTTTTATTTCTTAATTACTAAATTTTTGTTTTTATTTATCTGTCAATTTAAAAACAAAATCTTTAAATGGCGGGATCGACATCAACTTAAGTGTTAAGTGAAGCTTATGGCTCAATCTCACTGACGGAAGAATATTCTCAGCCTCAGAGTTTTATTACTCAAAGCTATTTTGAATTTAATCTTAATATTTTTAGAAATAAGTTAAATAAAAAAAGGAATTTCTACAAGGTTAATTTTTCTACCCGAGTGTATGGATAATAAACTTGTTATTTAATTGAAAATACCACTAATAAAACTAAAGTTAAAACTATTCCAATAATTTTAATTGTCACATTCAGTTGAAACACAAATACTAAACAACCATGGCAGAGGTATTTAATGGAAGTTTTTTTTTATAAATTGGTTAAAAATAGTTGTCTTACAATCGTTATAAAAAGAAAACTTTTTTAAATTTTCGATTTTTGGATAAAAAAGCAATTTTTTCAAAAACTTTTGGCCGTTTTGAATTTTACCAAACTTTACCAAAATTATCGTAAAATCCTGATAATTTACGTAATTTTTCGTAAAATACCGCTTTTTCTATAGTAAGGCCATACATAGAAAAATGGATAATTGTAAAGTGAAGAGACAATATTTGAATAAATAAACATTTTTATAAAATAAAAACATTTTTCATGCAATGAAAATTTTATATTTGAATTTGAAGAATTATTTGATAATGTAAAGTTATCTAGCCAACCAAAATTTTGTTTTAAAAAAATTTTTTTATCAACAATTGCATGTCATATAATAAATATTAAACAAAAAATAAAAATTAAATCAAAAAAACATAAAATAATATTTGTTTAATTATTTTATGAAAAAATGTTTACCAAAACTAAATAAGGACTCGACAAACTTATTCTTAGGTTATTTGTGCATTAATATTAAACATTACCTTCATTCTAAAACCTCGTTAATTTGTGTAAAAACTAATGGATAAAAGGAAAAAAAAAGTCTGATAAAATTTCTAAAATTCAAGCAGACAAAAAAACAATATTTTTTGAAATTCGAGTTACAGACTGACGGCTTTTAAATTTAATCCAAAATAAATTTATTTTTATTGTAAGACCTCTCGTATTAGAAAATAAAAACGGAAATCAGTTGAAAATGATCAACCTTAAAACAAAAAATAAATTTTTTTTAAATTATTTTTTAATTTTTATTAATCTTTCAAAATAAAGTATCAAAAATTTTACTTCCTGTTTTTTTTTTCTAATTTTTTAAATATTAGATGCGAAAAAAATTTATTAATACGAAATATTTTGATAGTTTATTCGTTAAAGAAATTAAAAAAAATTAATTAGATACATTGAAAATATAAAAACGTAATATATTATGTAAAGCGAATTCTTTTTAAGAGGACATTTATCATGTTGTGTTAAAAAGCTTTAATTTATTTCTATATTTAATTTTTTTTGTGAGTGAATGAATATAAATTCATTTTAAATATAAAAACTCCATCAACAAATCTTTATCATGAAACTCTTATTTAATCTTTGTTTCGACTATAAAAAAATCAATCTGAACCTCTTTTTTTTGGCATCAAACTAGACTTTGAATTTAAATAAAAACAAAATTTTTCTACTATTAGATAGAATCTATTCAATCACTAAAATTCATAGATTAAAAAATTATAATCTATAAAAATAAAAGTTAACAAAATAAAATAAAAGTTAAAAAAGTTTTACACAATAGATAAATTGTTCAAAATTATTTTATATTTCATGCTAATTTTTTATCATCACTTTTCAATAAAATGTCAATCTTAATAAAAGTGTCTATTATTTTTAAATTTCAACAGCCGACTCTTTTGAAAAAAAATTATAGACGAATATTTAATACTTTTTAACCTATTATTGATAAGTAATAAATGTTAATAAAATTCTATTGAAAAATGTAATAATTATAATGTGATATTCAAAAATTTTTTAAGAAAGTCTAAAAGATGATATTTAATTTAATCTTTTAAATCTGAAAGCAAATTCTTCCAATTAATTTCCTTTAATTTTGGAATATTTCTGATGAATTTCAAACATTTTTAGACCAGAAAGCTCTGCACAAACAATTGCTAGGAATGGAATGATCAGACAAAATTTTCTAGCTAGAAAAATCATTTTGAAAAAACAAATAAGTCAGATTAAATCAAATTAAAAAAAATACAAACAAAAAACTGTTAAATAAAAAATATTTTTTTATGTTACAAATTTTAGTACAAAGATTAAGAAACACATCATTTGAAATCTTCTGATTAATCCATTAAAGATCAGAGTCGAGGATTTAAAACATTTTTAGACAACCTGATTCAACGAACTTATTTTCAGAATTCTTAAATGAATCATTGTTTACCTTAAAAATTAGGAAGGAAATTAATCACGATTAAAATTTAAATTATTTAGACATCCATTCATCAGGCGTTCAAAATTTATGCTAATTTTAATAAAAGTTTATTGTATCATTAAAATTTTTTCAATATAAAAAAAGACGTTAGTTAACCCATTGCCAAATATTTCTAGAAAGATTTAGTTTTAAATTTTTTTAAATAATGAATAAATCAAATGAAAAATTTAATTAAAAAATACAATAATAATTTCAAAAAAAGAAAAATTCGCCTTCCAGGAATAAAAAAATTAAGAGGAAAAAAAATTTCTCAACAAACAATCAAGAAAAATAATCAGAAAAAAAGTTTTGTTTTTTTCACTTTAATTTTGCAGAAAATTATTTTCCTAAAATAACTCTTTTTTGAGTAGAAAAATTTTTCTTTATAATAAATATCTTTTAAATATGGAAAATAGTTTTTGCTGTTAAAATGTATGTCTTGGAGAGCGAATCAGATATTAAAAGTAAACAAATGTATGATGGTATATAAAGGTGCTGCTTTGTGATTTCCATGTACTAAGAATTGACTCGTAAATGTCGATATCAGAAAGAAGATACGAAGGCTGTATTGGCAAGTTTGTACTTTCTATTAATTTTTTTGAAATAAAAAAAAAAATATCTATATTCAACAAGTATTTTTTTATATCAAAAAAATATTATTTGCATTCAAGTATATTTAAATTCATGAAGAAAAATTAGTGAGCAAAATATTCTATGTCCTCTATTTTAAAAATTATAAATGGTATTTAAATCCTTACGATTTATTAGTGCTTTATAAAAATCGAGTGTTAAACTCATATTTAAGTAATTCTAGTACATAAGAAAAATTTATTTAAAAATATTTTTAAATTGATATTATTTGCGTTAGTTTTTACAGGTATGATAGAATGAGATTTTTTTTGTTGGTAAATTAAATTAAATTTTAGGATTAAAAAATAATAGCACTAGATTTTTATTTATTAAGAAAAATTCAAAATAAAATTAAAAAAAAATAAATTTTACAATTTCATGCAAATAACATGGTCAGTCTGATCTGCATCTTTATAATGCCTAAATTAATAACCAAATCGAAAAAGTTTCTCAATAAAATAAAAATAAAAATATTCTAATAAAGTTTTTTTTTCTTATTAACATGCTGATCTATCCAATTGATGTAATTCGGAACAATAGTGAAAAAAGTTGGCGAATCTGTGAGACATTTAACCGATTTTCCACCATCCACTATATCAACGTTTCCAAAGCTGACAATTCCAAAAACAAACCATCTTCCACTATCACTATGAACCAGCGAACCACCTGAATCTCCAACACACAAATTAGAGTTTTTTTTTACTCTATTAATTGCACAGTACCTGCTATCTGCCATATTGGCACACAAGGTCCGGTTAACATCATTAATTATGTGCATTTGAATTTCATTTAAAGTGTCCGATCTAGATGCCAAACTTACTTTTTGAGTGGTACTGCCCCATCCTGCCACAAACAATGTTTTATTGTAAACCGATTTGGCATTCTTGCCCCTTGGTAAACAAATAGTGGAAATTTTTTTTGATAGCTGTACATTTTTTTCTAGCTCTAGTATAACTATGTCATTTTCAAATTCAGTCTGATTGTAATTTCGTGTTTGATTATGCGAGAGACTTTGATTAAATTTTTAGCTGGATGAGCCTTGGTCAAATTATTAAGGCCGACTCCGATGTAAATCTCAAACATGGGATGCATTTGGTCAAAGCAGTGTGCCGCTGAAAGGACATGTTTTCTCGTGATAAGAGAACCACCACAGAAAAAGGAATACCCATTGAATATTTTGAAAAAAAGACCGACATGCCATGGCCACGAGTTCGGAGTAGACTTGTCTCCATTGATGATCCGGGGGATAATTGAGTGCTTATAAGGCGTTTGACCACATCTGAGTTTGTTCTGTGTCCAGCATTCTGAAACAAAAACTAAAATTCCAACTAAAACTGGAATAATGTTCATCTTTAAATTTTTTAAATTTAATAAAAATAAAATTATTTTATATACACTGTTTAAAATGGTTACATAACTTGACGCAAATGGAAACAAAAAAAAAGTTTTGTTAAGAAGTATTTTTGAATGTTTAGTTTAGTTTCTGAGTTATTGTATCAATTTTTGAAATGTAATTAAAGTTACGTCACAGTATGAATGTATGTGTGTGTGAAAAATTATTTTTTAAACAAAAACCTTTATCAAATTTTGACAGCAAAAAAAAATTTTTTTGTAAACATTGAAATTTGAAATATATTTTTATAATAAAACTCAAGTTGGTACTTTGAAATGATACTCTTGATAAAATTTTTTTAAGAAACCTCATTACAATTTTTTAAATTTAAATTTTGAACCCAACTTTAAATTGCGTTTTAAATCTTATTAAGCAAAAAAATTTGACCACATGATTAATCTCGATGGATTTTAGCTGATATTAAATTGTCATCTTTAAAAATTATTAGAGTGAAAATTTTACTTAGTTTTTAATTCTTAATTTTTTCATCACTTAGTTTTATATTTTTGATAATCGAAAGATTACTTTATATGTTAATTGTACTCTAGTCAATAAACTCTAGCATTAAAGCCATATTTTTAAATATTTGAAAATAACTATTAAATAAATTTACAAGCTCAGTATTACTAGAAGTTCACTTAGCTATTAAACTTAAAGCTCAAGTGGCTTGCTACGGCTTATGGATTGGGATGCAATAAAAATAATCAGCATAATGATTTTTAAAATGAAATTTAAAAAATAATTTAATATTTAAAATAAATCAATTGAATTTTTCTAAAAATCCAAAAATGTTTCTTTAAAATATTCTGAAAAATAATTTTCTTAAATTCTAATATGAATGTTTTTTTTTGGTGCTTGTCAATTTTGTGACCATTGGTCATATTATTACATGACTTGTTTCTGAAGGGAAATTTTATGATCAATAAACCCTTTTCTAACTTCCCGATCTGCAATTTGTTTGTTGATCATTAAATTAAATTTAAAATTTGGTCTAAAAGTTTTTTTGGTAATGTAGTCGACAAAATTTTAGGTAAAATCTTACAAACATTATAAAAAATTGGATAAAGTAAGGAATCAATTAATTTAACTAATTAATTAAAGAATAAATTGAAGTTATTTTCTTTTTTTTTGTTAGAGTTTTTTTAAATTATAATATTCTATATTATAAAATTCCAGCATAAATATGGTTAAATTTTTTTTTGTCTATTACGAGTCAATTTTTTGACCAAACTTTAGTTGAGTAAAATTTTTAGTTTGAAAATATTAACAGTTGGTCACAAGCTTGATCAAGCTCCAATAATTTAAAAATACAAGCAATAGAAAGATTTTCCAATTCACAAAAATTTGGGTCCAAACTAGACAATTCATAAATCATAGTCACTTTGAGTGCTTTGCACCCAACACGTGAGTATGAATATTTAAAAAAAAAAACTGAGAAGCAAAATCAAAAAAAGTGAGTGAAAAATTCCTAAAATTCCAAAATTTTTTTATTTTTAACATTCTCTTAAAGACTAAAAAAGAAATTTCAAACATTTTTGAATACATTAAAAATGTATTATCTTTAAATTCATATAAATATTTTAAGTACAAATTTTACCAGGATATATTTCTTGTTAGGAGATAAATATTTTTTTGTGTATAATTTAATTCATAAAAAGTAGATAAAAAATAAATAAAAGTGTTTTGCAGATTATATTTATTTTTTTTAGAAGAGACGATTAATAAAAAAAATTACAAAAATAAAATGCAAACAAAGTATTTAACATACATTTTCTTACTCTTTTTGACAATTGCTCGTTTTCATTGCTTGATTTTTTTGGTTTGACGACGAACATTTTTAAAATTGCTTTTCACCTTCTTTTGTGACTCTTTTTGCTTTTTTTGCCCATCTATTTCCGTCGATCTGACCGCCTTCAAGTGATACAACAAATTCAGCAAAGTTGGAATAAATGGCGTATTTGTCGTATACTGTTTTTTAACCACGTTTCGGTTGGACTTGCTCTATCTCTTCAACATCATTATCAGTATTATCAAGTTGATTTTCTTGATTATTGACTTATAGAAGAACAGAAGTTTAAGAGGCTTCAGACATTTTTTCAAAAATTCAGATTCCAAAGACAGATTCAAAGTTTAAAGCAATGTTCAATTTTATGATATGTCTTAATAAATGAATAAGTAAATTTTTTTTTAAAAAAAATTTATAATACATCCAGTTTTAAATATATTCGGATTAAAACATAAATAAATTTCCATTTTTAAAATAATTTAATAAAAACTGAAACTATTTTTAATATTTTTTAAGTTTTTTCACATTTAATTATATATCACTAATAATGAATTTTTATTATTTTCAAAAATAGTGCTCAATATTGAATAACATGTCACTAAAATAGAGTACTCTATTTTAAAGACATGTCACTCAATTCGGATGATTACGTTATTAATAAAAGAAAAATAAAAAAAATTAATTCATTCAAAGTAAGAGATTTAGTTTTGTTTAGAACTTATGATGTTGATCGTGGTATGGCCGATGCTCAAAATATTTTATGTACAATTTTAGAGATAAGAAACGAGCTTTTTAAATTAGGTTGTAGGGCAGGAGTTTTTGAAACTTTTATAGCATGCAATTGTATCGAGAAAACTAATTAAGTTACTGAATTCAATCAAGAAGTCATACCAAAGGATAGAAAGGAGGAGTTTATTTAAGATAGCTCAAGAAAAGCAATAAGGCTTATTTCAGGTCACGGACAAGGCTTTTTAAAATGCTCTTATGCTGGAGAGTGTGCAACGATGAGTTTAATGTTGGTAACCGTACAAACGGCCATTGATGCGACCAATAATTTTTTGAACCGCGAACAAGACCGCCTAGACGGACGGTTATAAAGGCGGACGGCCACTTTGGCGGCCAAAAATTTGAACAGCTGAGTTGGCCGGCCAAATCAAAGATGGATGACGAAATTTTTGATCAAACCATATCAGCGAAAAAAATTTCCTTAGGAGTAAAAAAATTGGCAAAAATTTTATTTTAATAGAAAATGCCAAATTTAAAAAAAAAAAAAATTTTCTTGAAAAAGCTAAATTTTTGATTTTTTTTTCTAGATTTGAGTTTAGAGATTTGAAAAAGATGAAAAAGATGATTCGAGAGGAAGAGTCTAGGGACTCAAATCGAGATCTGTATCAATGTGCGAGAGCCCATCCAACAATTACGATTAAATTAAAAAAACAAATACTTAAATTTAAAATTCAATTTGCCGATTTAAATCATTAATTGAAAAACATTTTTATAAATTTTTTTTAAATTATATTATCTATTTATGAAATTAGTTGAATTACTAAACTAAATAATTAGATAAAATATAATGACTAAATAAACTGATTTTTTTAGACATTAAATTAATAAGAATTAACTTTATTTAGATTAATAAATTGAAAAACTACTGAAATTGTCCAAATAACAAGTATTCTTTGGATTTTTTTAAGGTGATACAAGTCTACTATACTGAAACTTAATTTTTTTTACCAAGATTTACGAATTTTATCTCTTAAATATTGGTAAGAAATAGAAAATGAGAACAGCATCGTAGATTAACATTATCGAAAAAAATAAGTTCCCATGAGTGAAAAAGCAGTTTATAGAAATTCAAATGAAAAACGTAATTAAAAAAAAAATCAATCAAATCAAAAAAATGAATGGGTTCAGAACATACAATCCGACACGAAAAATCGACGTGTTCGGGTACAGATACGTGTACGGTACACGTACACGTATCCCTACCTGGACATGTCGATTTTTCGGGTATTGTACACGTACACGTACACGAATACACGGTATTACACGTACACGTACACGAATACACGGTATTACACGTGTATTTACACGTACACGTACACGAATACACGGTATTACACGTGTATTTACACGTACACGTACACGAATACACGGTATTACACGTGTATTTACACGTACACGTACACGAATACACGGTATTACACGTGTATTTACACGTACACGTACACGAATACACGGTATTACACGTGTATTTACACGTACACGTACACGAATACACGGTATTACACGTACACGTACACGAATACACGGTATTACACGTACACGTACACGAATAACCGGTATTACACGTGTATTTACACGTACACGTATCCCTACCTGGACATGTCGATTTTTCGGGTATTGTACACGTACACGTACACGAATACACGGTATTACACGTACACGTACACGAATACACGGTATTACACGTGTATTTACACGTACACGTACACGAATACACGGTATTACACGTGTATTTACACGTACACGTACACGAATACACGGTATTACACGTGTATTTACACGTACACGTACACGAATACACGGTATTACACGTGTATTTACACGTACACGTACACGAATACACGGTATTACACGTGTATTTACACGTACACGTACACGAATACACGGTATTACACGTACACGTACACGAATACACGGTATTACACGTACACGTACACGAATAACCGGTATTACACGTGTATTTACACGTACACGTACACGAATACACGGTATTACACGTGTATTTACACGTACACGTACACGAATACACGGTATTACACGTGTATTTACACGTACACGTACACGAATACACGGTATTACACGTGTATTTACACGTACACGTACACGAATACACGGTATTACACGTGTATTTACACGTACACGTACACGAATACCGGTATTACACGTGTATTTACACGTACACGTACACGAATACACGGTATTACACGTGTATTTACACGTACACGTACACGAATAACGGTATAAATACACGGTATTACACGTACACGTACACGAATACACGGTATTACACGTACACGTACACGAATAACCGGTATTACACGTGTATTTACACGTTACACGTACACGAATACACGGTATTACACGTGTATTTACACGTACACGTACACGAATACACGGTATTACACGTGTATTTACACGTACACGTACACGAATACACGGTTACACGTGTATTTACACGTACACGTACACGAATACACGGTATTACACGTGTATTTACACGTACACGTACACGAATACACGGTATTACACGTGTATTTACACGTACACGTACACGAATACACGGTATTACACGTGTATTTACACGTACACGTACACGAATACACGGTATTACACGTACACGTACACGAATACACGGTATTACACGTACACGTACACGAATACACGGTATTACACGCGTAATTACACGTACACGTACACGAATACACGGTATTACACGTGTATTTACACGTACACGTACACGAATACACGGTATTACACGTGTATTTACACGTACACGTACACGAATACACGGTATTACACGTACACGTACACGAATACACGGTATTACACGTGTATTTACACGTACATGTACACGAATACACGGTATTACACGTACACGTACACGAATACACGGTATTACACGTGTATTTACACGTACACGTACACGAATACACGGTATTACACGTGTATTTACACGTACACGTACACGAATACACGGTATTACACGTACACGTACACGAATACACGGTATTACACGTGTATTTACACGTACACGTACACGAATACAAGGTATTACACGTGTATTTACACGTACACGTACACGAATACACGGTATTACACGTGTATTTACACGTACACGTACACGAATCAAGGTATTACACGTGTATTTACACGTACACGTACACGAATACACGGTATTACACGTGTATTTACACGTACACGTACACGAATACACGGTATTACACGTGTATTTACACGTACACGTACACGAATACACGGTATTACACGTGTATTTACACGTACACGTACACGAATACACGGTATTACACGTACACGTACACGAATACACGGTATTACACGTACACGTACACGAATACACGGTATTACACGTACACGTACACGAATACACGGTATTACACGCGTAATTACACGTACACGTACACGAATACACGGTATTACACGTGTATTTACACGTACACGTACACGAATACACGGTATTACACGTGTATTTACACGTACACGTACACGAATACACGGTATTACACGTACACGTACACGAATACACGGTATTACACGTGTATTTACACGTACACGTACACGAATACACGGTATTACACGTACACGTACACGAATACACGGTATTACACGTGTATTTACACGTACACGTACACGAATACACGGTATTACACGTGTATTTACACGTACACTTACACGAATACACGGTATTACACGTGTATTTACACGTACACGTACACGAATACACGGTATTACACGTGTATTTACACGTACACGTACACGAATACACGGTATTACACGTGTATTACACGTACACGTACACGAATACACGGTATTACACGTGATTTACACGTACACGTACACGAATACACGGTATTACACGTGAATTTACACGTACACGTACACGAATACACGGTATTACACGTGTATTTACACGTACACGTACACGAATACACGGTATTACACGTGTATTTACACGTACACGTACACGAATACACGGTATTACACGTGTATTACACGTACACGTACACGAATACACGGTATTACACGTGTATTTACACGTACACGTACACGAATACACGGTATTACACGTGTATTTACACGTACACGTACACGAATACACGGTATTACACGTGTATTTACACGTACACGTACACGAATACTCGGTATTACACGTGTATTTACACGTACACGTACACGAATACACGGTATTACACGTGTATTTACACGTACACGTACACGAATACACGGTATTACACGTGTATTTACACGTACACGTACACGAATACACGGTATTACACGTGAATTTACACGTACACGTACACGAATACACGGTATTACACGTGTATTTACACGTACACGTACACGAATACACGGTATTACACGTGTATTTACACGTACACGTACACGAATACACGGTATTACACGTGTATTTACACGTACACGTACACGAATACACGGTATTACACGTGTATTTACACGTACACGTACACGAATACACGGTATTACACGTGTATTTACACGTACACGTACACGAATACACGGTATTACACGTGTATTTACACGTACACGTACACGAATACACGGTATTACACGTGTATTTACACGTACACGTACACGAATACACGGTATTACACGTGTATTTACACGTACACGTACACGAATACACGGTATTACACGTGTATTTACACGTACACGTACACGAATACACGGTATTACACGTGTATTTACACGTACACGTACACGAATACACGGTATTACACGTGTATTTACACGTACACGTACACGAATACACGGTATTACACGTGTATTTACACGTACACGTACACGAATACACGGTATTACACCTGTATTTACACGTACACGTACACGAATACACGGTATTACACGTGTATTTACACGTACACGTACACGAATACACGGTATTACACGTGTATTTACACGTACACGTACACGAATACACGGTATTACACGTGTATTTACACGTACACGTACACGAATACACGGTATTACACCTGTATTTACACGTACACGTACACGAATACACGGTATTACACGTGTATTTACACGTACACGTACACGAATACACGGTATTACACGTGTATTTACACGTACACGTACACGAATACACGGTATTACACGTGTATTTACACGTACACGTACACGAATACACGGTATTACACGTACACCTACACGAATACACGGTATTACACGTGTATTTACACGTACACCTTCACGAATACACGGTATTACACGTGTATTTACACGTACACGTACACGAATACACGGTATTACACGTACACGTACACGAATACACGGTATTACACGTGTATTTACACGTACACGTACACGAATACACGGTATTACACGTGTATTTACACGTACACGTACACGAATACACGGTATTACACGTGTATTTACACGTACACGTACACGAATACACGGTATTACACGTGTATTTACACGTACACGTACACGAATACACGGTATTACACGTACACGTACACGAATACACGGTATTACACGTGTATTTACACGTACACGTACACGAATACACGGTATTACACGTACACGTACACGAATACACGGTATTACACGTGTATTACACGTACACGTACACGAATACACGGTATTACACGTGTATTTACACGTACACGTACACGAATACACGGTATTACACGTGTATTTACACGTACACGTACACGAATACACGGTATTACACGTGTATTTACACGTACACGTACACGAATACACGGTATTACACGTGTATTTACACGTACACGTACACGAATACACGGTATTACACGTACACGTTCACGAATACACGGTATTACACGTGTATTTACACGTACACCTTCACGAATACACGGTATTACACGTGTATTTACACGTACACGTACACGAATACACGGTATTACACGTACACGTACACGAATACACGGTATTACACGTGTATTTACACGTACACGTACACGAATACACGGTATTACACGTGTATTTACACGTACACGTACACGAATACACGGTATTACACGTGTATTTACACGTACACGTACACGAATACACGGTATTACACGTGTATTTACACGTACACGTACACGAATACACGGTATTACACGTGTATTTACACGTACACGTACACGAATACACGGTATTACAGTGTATTACACGTACACGTACACGAATACACGGTATTACACGTGTATTTACACGTACACGTACACGAATACACGGTATTACACGTACACGGTACACGAATACACGGTATTACACGTGTATTACACGTAACGTACACGAATACACGGTATTACACGTGTATTTACACGTACACGTACACGAATACACGGTATTACACGTGTATTTACACGTACACGTACACGAATACACGGTATTACACGTGTATTTACACGTACACGTACACGAATACACGGTATTACACGTGTATTTACACGTACACGTACACGAATACACGGTATTACACGTGTATTTACACGTACACGTACACGAATACACGTGTAATACCGTGTATTTACAGTAACCGTACACGAATACACGGTATTACACGTGTATTTACACGTACACGTACACGAATACACGGTATACACGTGTATTTACACGTACACGTACACGAATACACGGTATTACACGTGTATTTACACGTACACGTACACGAATACACGGTATTACACGTGTATTTACACGTACACGTACACGAATACACGGTATTACACGTGTATTTACACGTACACGTACACGAATACACGGTATTACACGTGTATTTACACGAACACGTACACGAATACACGGTATTACACGTGTATTTACACGTACACGTACACGAATACTCGGTATTACACGTGTATTTACACGTACACGTACACGAATACACGGTATTACACGTGAATTTACACGTACACGTACACGAATACACGGTATTACACGTGAATTTACACGTACACGTACACGAATACACGGTATTACACGTGTATTTACACGTACACGTACACGAATACACGGTATTACACGTGTATTTACACGTACACGTACACGAATACACGGTATTACACGTGTATTTACACGTACACGTACACGAATACACGGTATTACACGTGTATTTACACGTACACGTACACGAATACACGGTATTACACGTGTATTTACACGTACACGTACACGAATACACGGTATTACACGTGTATTTACACGTACACGTACACGAATACACGGTATTACACGTGAATTTACACGTACACGTACACGAATACACGGTATTACACGTGTATTTACACGTACACGTACACGAATACACGGTATTACACGTGTATTTACACGTACACGTACACGAATACACGGTATTACACGTGTATTTACACGTACACGTACACGAATACACGGTATTACACGTGTATTTACACGTACACGTACACGAATACACGGTATTACACGTGTATTTACACGTACACGTACACGAATACACGGTATTACACGTGTATTTACACGTACACGTACACGAATACACGGTATTACACGTGTATTTACACGTACACGTACACGAATACACGGTATTACACGTGTATTTACACGTACACGTACACGAATACACGGTATTACACGTGTATTTACACGTACACGTACACGAATACACGGTATTACACGTACACGTACACGAATACACGGTATTACACGTGTATTTACACGTACACGTACACGAATACACGGTATTACACGTGTATTTACTCGTACACGTACACGAATACACGGTATTACACGTACACGTACACGAATACACGGTATTACGCGTGTAATTACACGTACACGTACACGAATACACGGTATTACACGTGTATTTACACGTACACGTACACGAATACACGATATTACACGTGTTTTTACACGTACACGTACACGAATACACGGTATTACACGTACACGTACACGAATACACGGTATTACACGTGTATTTACACGTACACGTACACGAATACACGGTATTACACGTGTATTTACACGTACACGTACACGAATACACGGTATTACACGTGTATTTACACGTACACGTACACGAATACACGGTATTACACGTGTATTTACACGTACACGTACACGAATACACGGTATTACACGTGTATTTACACGTACACGTACACGAATACACGGTATTACACGTACACGTACACGAATACACGGTATTACACGTGTATTTACACGTACACGTACACGAATACACGGTATTACACGTGTATTTACACGTACACGTACACGAATACACGGTATTATACGTGTATTTACACGTACACGTACACGAATACACGGTATTACACGTGTATTTACACGTACACGTACACGAATACACGGTATTACACGTGTATTTACACGTACACGTACACGAATACACGGTATTACACGTGTATTTACACGTACACGTACACGAATACACGGTATTACACGTGTATTTACACGTACACGTACACGAATACACGGTATTACACGTGTATTTACACGTACACGTACACGAATACACGGTATTACACGTGTATTTACACGTACACGTACACGAAAACACGGTATTTGACGTGTAATTTCACATTCAAAAAATGAAAAAAATAGAAAAATGTTAAATTAAAAATGAAATTTTTTATCAAAATTTTAAATTTCCTAAAATTTTGAATTTTTTAAAAATATTTTAAGTAAACTAAAAACTAAAGCTAAAAGAATAAAAAATCAAAATTTTAAAAATATAAATAATTGAAACGATGCTACCCAAAAGATCGAATCAACGGAACACAATTCCTTCTATAAATGCTCTTCCGGCTTCAGTCCCTCAAAACTCGAGGTCAAGAAGATCTAATGGTCTAATACAAACTCAAATTCAACCTCAAACTCCACCGAATAGTTCTCAAATTAGCAATGACTTGAATCAAACTCAATCGAGCCAGGTTTCGACTCAAACTTCTTAAAAAATATCCGATGAAGGTATTCACATTTTCCTTTTTATAATATTGCAAGTAAGGGACTCGAAAATGAGCTATGACTGAGTGAGATTGAGCATTTTTTAATTTAGTTAATAAAAAAACATTAGAAGAAATTGAAATAAATAACTTGAAGTTTTTATCTGAGTAAAAAAAACTTTTTAAACGTAAACTTTTTTGTATAATGTGTTATTGCTTGTTAGCTATTTAATTTTTCATTCAAGAAATTTATGATAAATAATTAATAGATAAATAATTAATTTATTCAGTTACAAGAGGTTAAAAGTTGCCAACCATTAGCAAAATAATATAATTTATATATTTGTATTACTAACTAAAATAAGTAATATTGATTCTATTGGTCTTAATTTGAAATTAGCCCACAATTGCGGAAATATTAATTCTACAATAAAATTGTAAAATCTTTATAAATGGCTAATTTTTTATGTCTTTCTTTTTAGTTTTTTAGTTCGATGTGTATTTGATTTATTCAAATAATGGCAAGATCAGGAAAATTTATTGAATATTTAGATCTATATTTTTGTTTTAAAATTATCAATTTATAAAAGTTGATACCAGTCAAACTTTTAAATTTAATCACTTAGTATTATATCGCTAATTTTATATAGTTTTTTTCGAATATTTGATTGAATAAAAAGTCTTAATTTTACTCAAAATACTTTTGAAAAATAAATTTATATTCTTTTTATGTATTCACTGTTAGTCTCTCAAAAATTTTAATTTTTTAATAGTAAAGAGAAAAAGACAGTAAATCATTAAAGATTTTTTTAATTTTCGAAAAATTTGAGAAATTTACTGATTTAATTTTGAATAAGAATTGTTTTAATATAATTTTTATTGAAATTAACTAGCCTTTTACACTTTTCACTAATCTTAACACTTAAAATTAAATAAATTCTAATAAATTACTTTAATATATTTGAATGCTCTAGATTCTTCAAAAATAAAGCAAAATTCTATAGTTTTGTAAATATTGTTTATATTTTACTTTAACTTTCAAATTTATATAAATTAAGATAAAGCGAGATTGAATAAACTTATCCAAGACGGCTTAAACGGTATTTTTGAAAAAAAGGATTTTAAAATCGAAGAAAAGTTAGCAAAATACTCGCCAATTCTTCATTTCTTTGATTCACAAACAGAATTCGATGTACGACCGAAAGTTTCCATTCCGTTTAAGTGTGTTCAATGTGGACGGTCATACAAAGCCAAATTAGGGGAGTCCGGAAATTTAAAAAAACATTTAGAAAAGGCTCACAAAAATGTTAAAAACTGGCTTAATTCGTATTTATCACATGTTCATCGTCACCAAAAAAAGTGGAATTTAGATGATAATTTGACAAATCTGGCAAAATATTTTTTAACATCTTCAGCTGCAATTACAGAAATTGCAAATCCATTCTTAAGGAAAATGTTAAAATTTGATATTCCTTGTGAAGACACTTTCAAAACTAATGCTTTGCCAGAATTGGTTGAAATTCTACACAAGTCTATTCAGGAAATGTTAAAAGAAGCTAAGTCTATTTGTCTAATTACTGATCTTTGGTCAAATATTTCGGCTCAGCAGTATTTAGCTCTAGCAGCCTCTATGGTTTTTAACAATATGAAAAAAAATTCGAGTTATCGGTATGGTAAGGTTAAACGGAACTTCAAACGCCGAGGCAATCAAAAATTGTGTAGAGACAATAATAAACCGATACAACTTTGATAAGAGAAAGGTGTGTGGTATCAGTTGTGATCAAGGCTCAACTTTGGTTAGATTGTTCAAACAAAACGAAAACTGTTTGTTTGACGAACTAATCGGGTGCTCTAACACTTTAAACACTCAATTAAGTCAAATTGGTACCGAATCTAGCCAAAATCATGTTGTCTATTTATTCAATGAAATAGATAGAGAAATTGAGGAATTTGTTAACGCGGAAGAAAGTTTTCAAAATGGTGATTCAGTTACAGTTGGAAATGCTGTTGAAATTCAAGCTGAAATAGCAAATTAAAATTCAAACTTGTTTGAAGCTGAACAAACAGAGTCGGGCGAAAATGTTTATGAAGAAAATTCGGATCCGATCAATTTTCTAAAGATTCAAATAGAAACTAACTCAGTTCCAAGATATTCCTGTGCTGCTCATAAAATTAATCTAGCAGTACACTCTTCTATCGTGAAATGTAAAAACTTTAGTAAAATTCTTGTTAAACTATCTAAATATGCCAGCTCTATAAGAAAATCTAATATAAATTCTGTAGATTTCATAACCAAAAAATGTAAATTGGGATGCGAAAATGGTACCAGATGGTCATCTTCGTACTTAATGTTAGAATCTTTTATGGCTTATGAAAAACACGCATTTAACGAAGATAGTCCTTGTCCGATTTCTAAAGAAGTAATTATTTCTAGAATTTATCTCACCGCTGCTTTATTAAATACTTCAAAATTATAGCTATGGTTTTCAGAAGTATATGGAGTTGAGTATAAAAAAAAAGCAACTAATAGTTTTGCTGAGACTGTTTACTTTTTGTTAGAAGAAACAAAAGAGTCAAACGAGAGTCAACCTCGTACTTCAAGAAGTCAGCCTAATCCAGCTCCTTATCAGCCTAGTGATAATGCAGCCTTAAGAAATCTACTTAAGTCAAAATCTTATCAGACGCCTCAAGATTCAGTAAAAACCAGTAAACCTAATGAAATTCGATTGGAGTGTCTTACTTATTTAGAATTTATTGACGATGTTACAAACAATCAAAAATCAACTCAGTCATTTTGGAGCGAATATAGTAATAAATTCCCATATTTAACGAAAGTAGCAATTAAAGTGTTTTCGATTCCTGCGTCTAGCGCATTTATAGAAAGATTCTTTAGTATATGTGGCCCGGCTTCAGATAAACGCTCAATGAATATGAATCCGGATACACTAATAGAAAAAGTCATGATGAGAGTGAATATTAATTTGATAGAATTCCGTTCTTAAATTACAAAAAATCAAGATTAAAAACTTTATTTAGATTTATCTTTTACAAAACTTCAAATTATTTTACAATAAAATTATTTATTTTTAATTTTTTATTTATTCAAAAAGATGACCAAGAGGTCAGATGCTTGATTGATTATTGTAAAGATAAAAAAACTGCAAAATTTTTTTTTAAATGGTTACTGAAGTAAAGTGACTGGCAAATACACATGTAATACCGTGTATTCGTGTACATATACGTGTAAATACACATGTAATACCGTGTATTCGTGTACATGTACGTGTAAATACACATTTAATACCGTGTATTCGTGTACATGTACGTGTAAATACACATGCAATACCGTGTATTCGTGTACATGTACGTGTAAATACACATGTAATACCGTGTATTCGTGTACATGTACGTGTAAATACACGTGTAATACCGTGTATTCGTGTACGTGTACGTGTAAATACACGTGTAATACCGTGTATTCGTGTACGTGTAAATACACGTGTAATACCGTGTATTAGTGTACGTGTACGTGTACAATACCCGAAAAATCGACATGTCCAGGTAGGGATACGTGTACGTGTACCGTACTCGTATCTGTACCCGAACACGTCGATTTTTCGTGTCGGATTGTATGGTTCAGAAATTAGATATTTGATTTTAAAGATAGAAAATTAACGCCTTTAAGTTTTTTTTGAGTCCGTTGTGTAAAAGCTTGAAGAAAATTCATCCTTCGAAATACTATCTTTTAAAAATTCTTTAAAATTTATTTGAAACTGCGTTTAATTAAAAATTAAAAAATTTATGGTCAAAAATTAAGATTTTTTCCCATGCATTTTAAATAAATTCTAAAAGTGTTTTATGTGCGAATGATATTTTGTTATTTCGCATTTTTTTTTTAATTTTTAGAAATTGAAGGAAATAAGAAAAGCACTATATCATATAATAGAAAATTTTTTTATAGAAAAGACAAATTTTTTGTCGAAATGTTATATAGAAAATTAATTTATAGAAATTATTGAGCTTTTAAATAACGAATCGACTTAGTTTATCGATGGAACGTTCGATATTATTCCCGATGTTTTTACCCAATTGTTCACTTTTAATATAATAAAGAGTGGTAAGAATTTGCCTCTAGTATACGCTCTCTTACCGAACTACGAACAATCGACTTATGAAAGATTCTTCATGTTTATATCAAAAAATGTATCAAATAAACCAGAATTTATTGTATCAGACTTTGAGCAAGCGATACTTAATTGTGTAACTAAGTATTTTTCAAAATCTAAAGTATCTGGTTGTTACTTTCATTTAGCGTCGAATCTTTGGAAGAAAATTTCTAAAAAAGGTCTCGTTGAGACTTATAGATTAAATGAGAAATTTAGAAAGTATTTAAAATACTTAAAAGTTTTACCATTTGTACCGTTAAAGGATACATTTTATGCATTTGAATTTATTAAGACTCATAGTCCGGCCGAGTTGGGTCCAGTAATACATTATTTTGAAAAGAATTACATTGGCTTTGTCGATCCAGAAGGTGAGAATTGTTCGCGCGTTGTACCAAAATTTCTTCCAAGCTATTGGAATCTTAGAAAACGGATCCAAAAAAGTGTAGCTAGGTCAAATAATAGCTTTGAGGCTTGGCATAAGTCTCTTTTGCAAGAAGTTGGATCACATCCAAATGTAAATAAGTTGGCTGAACATTCGAAAAATGAGCAGCATCTAACAGATGTACTAATTGAACAAATTAATAGCGGCATAGTTTATCCACGTGAAAAATCAGAAATTAAAAAAGATAATGAAATTATGTATTTGTTTAGTATTTACAATAGAGAAAATTAGCAAATTTTTTTGATAGATTAACTCTTGCTTCAAAATAATTAATTGTTTAATTATTTTTTTACAGGTTAATTAATACAGGTAAATTTCGATGATAATTTTCTATAAAATGAGTTTCTATCGTAGTTATCTTCTTTTCACATTAGTTATGAATTCAAAATATCTGCTGGCGTTCCTCAAGGATCAGTTATTAGTCCTTTATTATTTAGTATGTTTATTAATGATATTCCTAATAGAAATAAATCTAATAATGAATATTCACTTCTCTTTGCAGACGATCTTGTCACTTTTTTTATTTTAAAAAAAAATGGAAATCTAGAAAGTAAAATGAATAAGTACTTAGTTGAATTAGAAAAGTGGCTTTTCAAGTGGAAAATGAACATTTCGGTTGAAAAATCTTGCTCAATGATTTTTAGTAAAAACAATAAAGAAAATTCTAAGTTTGATTTAAGGATTTATGGATATAGAATCGAAAGCTTAAAAGAAATAAAGTTCTTAGGAATTAAATTCGATTCTAAATTAACCTTTTCGTCAATGATAAAAGAAATTAAAGAACTTTCTAATTCAAGGCTAAATTTAATCGAAATCTTGTCAAATAAAAAATGGGGCCTTGACTTTAAAACTTTAGGAAATCTTTATAAGTCTTTGATAGGATCTATTCTAGATTATTCTTTTCCTTGTCTTAACTCTCTTTTAGAAACTAATATAAAAAGGTTAGAAGTAACATAAAAATTCAGGAGTTCGTTCTATACTTAAACTAAGATATGATACTCCTTCCAACATATTACATCATGAGGCATATAATAAACTTAAACTACTAACGGTCTCAAATCGACCTTTTGAGTTGAGTGAGAGATATGTTAGTGCAGGACTGAGCCATTCTGTTCCACTAACTGTTAGACTTGTGGAAAAATATAACAATCGTTTCGAATCAAGATATATCGTGTAGCCAACTCCATTGTGTAATTGCTACCTTACAATTTATTCTTTTTTTCCTGAATCATCAAATATTTAAAAATATGTACTCTGTTACTCTCTATCAAAATTTATCTAATTTTAATTTTAATATTTATCTACTTTTTAACTTTTAATATTTTTACTTTAATTTTTTCTTATTTTTTATTTTAATTTTATTTTATTTAACTTTATTTTAATTTTAATTTTTTTTTATCTGAAGGAGCTTTAGCTCGGTACAGATATACAAATAAAAGAAAAAAAAATTCTGAACAACAATTATCTACCTACAATTAGACACTGGCTAAAAATTAATAATCACATGTCGTTTAAAATTTTGGATAAACAGTTAGAATAAATTTATTTGAATTTTCTAAAAATCTGACCAAAGTAAAAAGGAAAAATGTTACCAATAAAGAGGATTGTAACATTAAGGCCTATTTTCTCCCCCATACTTTCCGGTATGGTAGAGAAAAGTTTGGAGATAGTTTTAAAGATAATTTTTTCCGCTTTAAAACTAGCCTATAGCGGTCAAAAACAAACCATGGTAAACGGCTCATTTGTGGCTTCCAAGTAAATGAAATAATTAATTAATAATTTATTTGTTTTGCTGTTTAAAAAAAAAAGCTATTAAATAATATTAAGAAAAAAAATTTAACAACGCTAAAATATTTACACATTATTTTATTCATAAATCGTTATTTTTATTTATTTATTTTAAAAAACAAAAAAAATTAATTTTTTCACATTCTAAGCAAAAATTATTCATTTTTTAATTGTCTCTTAAATAAAAAGCGCTAACTATATTCAAATTTGGAATTGTTGTTTTTTAAGACATGGGACTTAAATCATCTATCAAGTAAATTCTATTTGAAAAATTGTACACCCCAAGGTAATGATTTACTCTAAAAATGGAATAGAACAAAAAGACATAATTGTCACCGTTAATTATTATTTCATTTTCTAATTCCGAGCCAAATATTTCTAATTGCGAGCTTTTGTTTACCACTAGAAAAATAGAATTTTTATTTTGAATAAAGAACTCTGCCTTTTCTTCCAAAAACTTTTTGCATCTATTACATTTATGCTTTTTAATTGAAATTGATACTTCTAATCCTTGTTTAACAAAGCTTATCATTGAACCGCCATATCCATGGTGCCTTCCACATGAGCAACTTGCAGAGCACTCGTAAAGCTGCTGGGAGTGCAAATGAATATCAATTAATTCGGTCTGATCTCCAATCATGTCATAGATACCTTTTTCATTAACACTTTTCTTACAAACATATACGACCCAAGCCGATTTTGCTCTATTCCATTCATTTTTTCTATTCAATCAATTACATTTAATATTTCTTTTTTTGCTTCTAGATTACACAGCGTGATTTCGGTTTTAAAAAACGCTTTAACTTTTGATGCGTACCAGAATCCAAGTCTTGATTGGATTCGAACGAAAAGAACTGTTGAATTCTGTTTGAATTTAGTACTCGTTTTTTGCTTACCTTCATTTTGAGTTTTCCATTTTTGTCAAAATGTTCCGCCAGATAAATCAGACTTTGCTTTAAATGATATGATCCAAAAGCTATACTCTGTAAAATCGTTTCATAGCTCAATTTTGGAAAGTCGTTAACAAAATTTATCTTTTCGATATCAACGAACTCGTTTGAATTGGTAAAATCGTCGTTATTTAATATTTTTTCAAGTTCATTTTCATTATGTTATTTCAACTTCATACTTCTAGCAATAGCAACACCGTTTTCTTGGTCTCAAATGAGTCGAGCGCGAAAACAATTGATAAATGAACAGGCTATTTTCAAATCAATCATTATGTGTTTCAACATAGTGTTGCGAACATGTGATACTGAACGAAATGATTCTTTTAAAGCTCCATTTACTGCTTCAAATACCCATTGATATTTTGTTACGATTCGTGAATTATTGGCCTGTTTACTAGTAAGTTGCTTTTGTGATTTACTTAAAAATTCCGGCATTTAAACGATAAAATTCTTCTTTTTTAAAAAAGTAGCTGCATCCCTAAATCCTCTATCCACTAAAAAAATATCACCATCTTTTAAAATAATATCTAATTCTCCATCGATTTCAAAGCACTCCTGAATAATTTTTGCATCGTTTAAAGTAGCAGGAAATGGTCCATAGGCATTTAAAATAAACCCATTTGTAGTGCAAAAAATAAAGGGTTTAACGAGTGGCTTTTTTTTTTTGACACGAATAGGATTTTCTCTGTAAAAAGTTGTTGCTACTTTTATGGCAATATATGAAGGTTCCTTATAATTCAAGATTTAGATTAATAATTACAAAACAAATAAATTAAAAATCATTTACCATCTGCAATTACGACATGTTGGTTATCAGATAAAGAAAAAAATTCTTTTGCAATCTCACTATTATGTTTGACCCATTCATTTCTTTTATAAGAATTACAACCATGATACTTTGGGACAAAATACTCAGTTAAGTTTTTTCTAACTTGTTCACAATAGCGAGTAACATCAGTTCTATTCTCGAGTTTGAAATGAGCTTTAATTGCTTCTTGATTTAAACCAGTCTAAAGCCAAAATAAGTAAATTGCTAAAGCTTGTGTTTTTTTTCGTATTGTAGAATTTTTCATTTCACAAAGATGTTCGTTTATCATTTCAAATTCTTTTTTGAAAAAGCCAGTGGTTTCTCTGCATTTATCATCATCAATTGAATTCAAGTCATCAAATTCATCAAACAAACTATTTCTTTTGGAAGCCTCAAATAAACTTTCAATAATATCTTTTATAGATTCTTTTTTCATCTCGACTTGACGTTTAATAGATATAATTAAATCAATTTCTTCTTCTTTAAAACGATTTCCTTGCAGATGCGAAAAACAAGTTCTACATTGTTTAGGTATAAAAATATTCTTATAAATCATTGCTTGTACTCTCGCTTCGGTTGGGACTACAAAAAGTTTTTGGTATGAATTGCTTTAGAAACATACAATACAACGCTTATGAGAGCTATACGATTTTGGTAAATCGACTAAAATAAATTGAGATAAAACATTCGAATCTGTTTGTACCATTTTGTATACTTTGACATTTTGATTTGAACATTCGATTTCTACATCTCGATTCGTTTTAGTCATAGGAGCTATGATTATCTCATTTTGAATAGTTGTCACATCATTAATTATATTTAATACAGGATGATTTTGGGGGGTCTGGTTATCGGTAGCAATGAAGGTTTCTTGTCTTCTTTTACACTTTCGATAGCAATAAACACAGATATAATCGCCTAACTGCATTTCGATTTCAGGTTTAAATCGATTTGCCTTTTCAAGAACCTTCAATACTTTGAATCGAAAAAAAATGACTCTTTCGGAGGTCTTTAAATCGTTTTCCACATTTTGGACATTTAGCATTGTTTTGGTTCGAACTGTCTGACATTTTTTAGCACAATTTTTAAACTTTCAGCTTTATTTTCGAAAAAATTAAAGAAATTCAAATATTTTTCAATTATTGTAAGTCATGTGATCATTGATTCAATTTTTTAAAATGTTTAATTTGCACTTTTTAAAATTAAAATATATTTTTTGAAATTTAAAGGAATAATAATGAGGAAATTTTTTTTGTCATTAACCCTCCATTGGGCTAGCTTTTTATCTAATTTATCAAAATATCAAAAGATGATAAGAAAAAAGTGAGTATTGGGTGAGAAAATTGGGGGCGGAGTTAGCATACGAATGTTACAGTCTCCTTAATAGATAAAATTTTTTGGAATTTTATTTAATCTTCACATACACTAGTCGAATCGCTTTAACTCAAAAGCTAAAAAATGCTTAAAAAAGCTTGTAAATTTCTTCTTTAGGTTTTTAAATAATGTTTGCGGTTATTCGCGGTTGTTCACCCGTTTATTTTAGAGGGATACTTTTTGACCATTTAACTACTGTTTAAATTTAGATAATTTATTAAAAATATATTTTAAAATATTAAAAAATATTCAAATAACAAATTTGACTTAAAATAAAAAAATTTTAATATATAAAAAAAATACTAGAAAAAGAAAAAGTTTTAAATTAAATAAGCACACGTAAGCCAAAAGTCAGAAATGGAAAAGCACAAGTGAACCAAAATAAAAAGCACGCAGTTTTGTCAAATGGACTCAAATTTTTTGCTTGAAACAAACTGGCCAACGTTTGGACAAGGTGTCGTATCTGGGCACTCGAAAACTTTGCATGAATGGTGTGATAATATTTCAAAATTCATCCTGGAGCTTTCAAATCATGTGAAACTTCTAGAAGAAAGAGAAAAGGAGAAAGACATTTAAATAAATAAACTGAAATCTGAATTGTCAGCAGCAAATAAAACAGCAAACTCATCCAACAACAGTAGCAAGTGGATTAAACGGTAAAACAAGGAACAAAAAATGCTAAAGAACCAGCGGATCAGATAGCTGTAGAAAATGCAACCATTAGCGAAATGAAATTATTTATGGTGTGCCAGAATCAAAGAAAGAGATTTTAGCAGATAAGAAAGCAGAAGATGAAGCAAAAATCAATGAAATTCTATCCACTATTGGAAAAAGTGATATCAAGTCAGCGTATTCGATATGTTTGAGATCTTAAGACGAAAGTAAACCAGGACCAATTCTAGTAGAACTCAAAGAAGAAGTTAACAGAAATCCACTACTACTAGCAGCGAAAAAGTTGAGAGATTCAAATATTTTCAAATCTGTTTATCTTAGTCCAGATTTGACTGAAACCGAAAGAGCTTTAGAATATGAATTAAGAAAACAAAGAAATGAAGCAAATATTGGTCTTTCACAAGACTCGCCCTTTCGATATGGCATCCGTGGAAATCAGATCGTCAAATTCAAGAAGCAATAATCGTTCATCAGAAGCGCCATCACGTGTAGATAGTCTCGAATCTTTAAAATGTATGTATTTAAATGCTACTTCTTTGGACAATAAACTAGATGAATTCAGTGTTGTTATTGAAATATATAGCCCACAAATTGTAGCAGTTAGTGAGACTTGGTTCAAGAGCATCTCAATTACGAACGTTAAAGGATACAATTTGTACAGAAAGGACAGAAGTGATGGACGCAGAGGCGGTGGTGTATGTCTCAACATTGATGAAAAAATCGACTCATTTGAATTAAATGATGCAGGTTTTAATTTAAGTAAAATAGAACAAATTTGGGGAGTTGTTAATTTTAACTGCAAAAATATTAAGTTGGCTGTCTTTATAGGCCAAACGATTTTGTTGATATGTTTAAATAATGTTTTCTGTAACTCTCAATCTTTATCATTTCTTAATATTTCTTTATTTATTTTAAATTTTAATATTTTCCTATTTTTTAACTTATATTATTTTTACTTTTGTTTTATTCTATTTAACTTTATTTTGATTTTTTATTTTATTTTGTTTTTTAAAATCTGAAGGAGCAAAAGCTCGATACAGAAATACAAATAAATAAATAATAAAATTTTCTACAAAAAAATTTTCTACAAAATGAACAAGTCCCTTAAGAAATATAAACACTTCCAAGGCAGTCAAATTAATGTTTTATTTATGAACTTTGGTCTCAGCTCACTGGTCTACCAAAATCTACCTTAAAACTTATTTCAATGTCGCTTTTAGGAGATTTTAGGTTGTTTAATAAGTTTTTTCGTCGATTTTTAAATGAAAAAATCTCATCAAAGATTAAACTTTTTTATGCAATGTTGTACATCATTTGAAAGAGCAACTCTTGTTCTTTCAAATGATACACAGTATGTTGCAAAAGTTTAGAAATTGATTATTTTATTTATCTTAAATTGTTTATTTGTTGTATTTTACGAAAAAATAAACCCTTAAAGTTATTTCCGAGGTCTACCAGAACGGCTTCGATCAGAGACAGAACCAGTCTCTTCATATCGTTTCTTAGTTGAAGAGACACATTTTGGAGATACACCTAACAACTTGGCTATTTCGTTTTGCTTTTTATCTCAAATTTTTAGCAGACCCACAATCTACCATTTTTGGGGGCTAGACACATTTTTTTCAACCATTTTTTGCCAAACTAAAGATTTTTTGGTAATGTTATTTAGAGACCAAGTGAGGAGTTGGAGAGTTTTTAAATTAAACAGTTAAAGAGCAAAATTTACTCAAAATTAAAAGTAATTTAAGAATTAATCATAAAAGTGTGAAAAAAGGTAGCAATGGTTGCTAAAACTTTTGGATTACCCGAATTTCTAAACTTTTCACCGACTTTTATTTTTTATTTTTTAGAGGAAGTGTTTTCATCATAAATATTTAAAAGTTGATTATATTTTTATGCCGAGTGTCATATATCAAATTGTAGAGAAAAAAAAATCTACAAATTAGTAGTAGTAGTAGTAGTAGTTTTCTGCGACAAGTCTAACCTCTTGTAGAACATCCCAAGTTATATTTGGTTAGCTTGCGGAAGCATTGCATTGCTTATAACAGAGTTTTTTTATACTCGCTACTTACGTCTTTCGACGCCATTATTTAAAGTCCCCTTGACTCGCGAGTCCTGACACGTTCCCATGGGAAGATAATCGCTGTTCTAATGCCAGGTTCCATTTTTTAGATGAATGGTAACAACCATCCAGAGTAACGATTTGGCGATGAACTCAAATCAGGTGGCAAATAGAAGCACAACACTGAAAGCACAAGCTCAAATCCATAATTTATTTATTTTTTCTAACGTTACATTTTATTTGACTTGACTAGGATTCGAACCCGGACTCTCAGTCGCAATAAGCTGTTGTTTTACCCACTAAACCACCACCTCTCTAGTGCTTTTATTTTTTTCATTTTGCCCTCAATTTTTCGTAAAATACAACAAATAAACAATTTAAGATAAATAAAATAATTAATTTCTAAACTTTTGCAACATACTGTATAAGATTATATGTTTGCTTTCTAAATTTCTAAATAATTAACTTAATAAAAATGTATGACAAAAAAATGCATATCCGCCATTCAAGTTATTCAAGTTTAACGAAGGAAAAAATGCGACAGAGGCTACCAAATCGATTTTTTTGGTATATGGCGACGACGCTCTGACTGTTCGCACTTTTCAAAATTGGTTTGCTCGATTCAAAGCTGGAAATTTCGACCTCAATGACAAAGAACGCGTTGGGAGAACCGTCGAAGCTGATGACGCGTATTTGCAAGAGCTGCTTGAGGAAGACCTGAGGCCGTCGACTAGACAGCTCGCTAAAGAGATGTCTGTAACAAATGGCACCGTTTGGAATAGATTATAAAAGCATTAGGAAAAAAAAGTCTAGAAAAAAAACGAAAAAACTTATTAAACAACCTAATAGGATTTGATTAAAATATAATATTAAATAAAATTTTTTTCTAAAACAATTTTAATTTTAATTTGGTTCGATTTTATTAAAATTATTTCTCAGATTTACTACTTTAACTTTTTTAAAAAATATTTTTGATAAAAAAAATACTGAAAAAATATTTGGCCCTTCTAGTGATTATTGAAATGTAAAAATATCTTGCTTCTCTCGAAAATTTTAAATTAATTTTTTTAAAATAAATCAACAATCTCTCTTTTATTTCACTAGTAGTAGAAATAAAAAGTGAGACGATTATCTTGAATGCTGTTCATTCAAAAATCTAAAATCAAATTCGGCTTGAACCAAATAGTCAATTCAAATTATCAAATTGATATCAATATTTTTCAAAATCATTTATAGATAAAGCATAAATATTTTTTTTATAAATAAACTATTAAAATTTTTAAATAAAAAAATTTATTTTAGAATTTTTTTTTCAATAAAAATTTAAAAAATTCAATTTCTTTATGTAAAATTCAAAATGGTTTGAATTGTCACGAAATTTTATTATGAAAAAATAATCTAAAATAAATTCTTCTAGCCAAAATATTTGAAATCAAGTTATGGAGCGTTTAAATTATTTTGAAATCAATTTAACTATAAATGCACCAGAAATTTTTAACAAAAATAAAATTTAAAAATAAAAAAATATAAATTAGAAAATTTTTTATCTTGAATAAAAAAATTCAAGATAAATAATTTTTTAAATATTTTATATTAGCTGTAGATATTAAATTAATTATGCGATTAAACAGAGGTTATTCGTCAATTTTTAAATTCTTAATAATTCTTATTCTTATAAAAGTAATAATATTTTTTAATAAAAAACCTAATAATTATACAAATTCAAAAATTGTGGTAAAAAGTAAAAAAATTTCATCTAATAATACGAAATCAAAATGCGATATTAGTTTGATAAATCCACATGAAAATATTTCGATTTTAATAAATTTTACGCAACATTTTCAACCATTTCAAACCGAAATTCATTACGACATATCAAAAGAAGATTTGAATTTTGTAAAAAATTTAAATATGGGTGGACAATTTGAACCAAAAGACTGTGAGCCTGTTAGCCGTGTTGCCATTATCATTCCATACAGAAATCGTGAACAAAATCTTAGAGAGTTTTTGTACTACATGCACCCTTTTCTCCAAAAGCAAAGACTAAAGTACACAATTTTTGTGGTCGAGCAAGTAAACAGTGACAAATTTAACAAAGGCAGAATAAACAATGCTGCTTTTATTGAAATCATCCAAAAACCAACGAAAAATTTCACTTTAGCATCTGAATTTGAATGTATTGTTTATCATGATGTAGATCTACTTCCCACTAGTAAATTTCAAAATTTCAACCATTTTTACACTCAATTTTTTCATTCATTTAGGTTATATAAATTTGTATTCTTGTCCTGAAAAGCGTCCAAAACATTTGTCAATTATTGTCGGAAAGTGTGATTACCGAATTGAATACCCGATACTTGTTGGTGGTGTAATTTTTTTCAAAATCGAAAATTATGTTCAAGTCAATGGTTATTCGAATAGATTCTGGGGATGGGGTTTGTTGATTGTTTGAGTTATTCATTTTTAAATTAAAAAAAAAATTCTTTTTAGGAGCTGAAGATGACGATATGTTTTATAGACTTCGATCTACACACTTAGGTTTTGATCGACCAAAAAATAACACTGTTTATGAGATGTTAACACATAAAAAACAAGAAAAAAAATCCTCTGAGAGTTAAACTTTTACAACAAGGAAAAAACAAATATCAATATGATGGTTTGAATTCAGTTAATTACAGTCTAAAAGCAATTGTAAAACTGCCTTTATTTACGTATATAATTTTAGATGTTGGAAAAGTTAAGCAATCATAAATAATTTTTGTTCCTCTTACTAAAAATTAATTTTTATTTTTGTTTTTTAATAAAATTCCTTAAAAAACAGCACAAGCTCCTTAAACTACTCGAAACTGTCAGATTTTTGAAATTTTTTAATTTTCGAAATTTTTTTATTGAAAAGTATTTAGAAAAATATTTTCACTAAAATTTAATAAATAGATATAAATTTTTAAAATATCTAACAACTACATAATTAATAAAATTATTAAAGAAAGACTAAATAAAAAATATAAAATAAGCAAAATCAATAATTTAATACAAATCTAATTAAAAAAAACGCGTATAATATATTGCAATAACAAAAATAGTTTAAAAAAAACAAAAATACTGAAGTTAGTGTCAATTTTATTGAATATAATATAAATTGACATTTAATAAAAAAAATTATCGATATCAGTAAAGAATTTCGGTATATTCTTTCAAAATATATCTTATAAAAATGTTTGCTTGATTATTTTTGATTACACCAATACATGTGAACTGGCTCCTAAAATATATCAAACCATTCTATATAAATTTTTTAGCTTAAAACTAAAATTTCAAAACACTTAAATCAAGACATTTAAATTCTCATTTTTACAGTATCTATTCTATTTATTTTTATTATTTAAATAAATTAAATCAAAAAAATAATCTTTGCTTATATTAATTATATTAATCAAAAATGTCCTTTATCAAATAAATCCCCAACAATATATCTCAAGTCAGCAATGACAATGCTCAATATTTAAGCAAAATATTGAGAAAAAAAGACATAATTTATTTGCCTTTTTGCTCATTTATCACTCTTGAAGAAGCCCTACAGAAGAAGTGATGTAATTTGGTTTCAATGCAACAAATGTTTAATTCGTTTAAAAATTTTTCGATGACGAAGCGCCACCACAAAAAAAACTCAGACCTGAAAAAAAAAAACGAGGCCGGCCAATCGGTTCAAAATATAAAGCTAAATAAAATATTTTTGTAATAAAATAATTATTTTTCTAATAGAATAATTTTTTTTGTACCTGAAACAATAAGAATATACTAATTCTATTATTTTTGTTATATTTTATATAATTTAGATTATATTCAATAAAATTGACACTAACTTCAGTATTTTTGTTTTTTTAATAAATTAAATTGTTTTTGTTTTTTATTATTAAATTATAATAAATTATGGATGAAAATGTCATTGATACCGGGTCAACCTTGCAAAGGACTCCGATAAACACCAGGCAGCAGACTATGTGCATTGAATCCGAGACTACAAGACGACCAAAAAGAACTAATCTTAGTCCAGATCAGAGCCCTGTCGTACCTGCTTGTGTCAAAATGGCTGAGTTTACAGATTTGAAGAATCGTGTGATAATTTTGGAAGATCTTGAATGGATTGTCAAATCAAAAGATAAAACCATTGAAGAATTAACAAAGAAGGTTGAATTATTTGGCCAGATAATAGAAAATCTTTCAATAAAAGTACAAAAATTGGAAGATAAAGATATTGAAAATGAAAATGAAATAAAAAAGTTGAAAACTGATGTAAGAGAAACTGCTAAAACTACAAAAACAACCAACATTGAGACAAGTTGGGTACAAGTGACTAGTAGAGGAATGAAAAATGCCAAAAAACCAGTAGAGCAATTGGTAGTAGAGAACTCAACTATCAATGAAATTAAGGAACGTGAGAAAAGAAAAAAAAATATTATCATTTATGGCGTCGAAGAGTCGCAGAATCAAGAAATTAATGAAAAAAAGAAAGAAGATGAACGAAAAATTAATGAATTTTCCGTGCAATTGACAAAAGTGAAATCAAACCTATTCATCTAAGGAGATTAAGATCAAAAGACCAAAATAAACCAGGTCCAGTTCTTGTTGAACTTTCTGACTCAAATATGAGAAATCCTGTACTCTTAGCTGCTAAGAAATTAAGACTAGATGACAATTTTAAAACAATTTATATCAGTCCAGACCTAACAGAGGCAGAAAGAAAAATGGATTATGAACTTCGACAAGAAAGAAACAAATTGAATAAAGAACTCGGTGTGAACTCGCCCTTTCGATACTGTATCCGTGGAAATCAAGTCCTCAGATTCAACAAGAGAAGATAATCCGTATGAAAGACAAATTAATATTGTGAATTCAATTGTAAAAATGTAAATAGCAACTATTTTTATGTTTATTTGCTACTTAGATCGAATGATGTAATATTCTTATGTGAAACTTGGCACTATGAAGGCGAAAAAATAATAAAAGAATTTGAATCAAAAGCAAAAACTCACTTCAAAACTGCAATGGAAAATAAAATTAAAGGAGGCAGACCGTATGGAGGAATTGGATGGTTAATAAATAAATCATTCCAAGTGAATTATGAAGTTATCTTTACGAATGAAAGAATAAGTCATGTTGAATTTGAAAATTTCATAATAATTGGTGTCTATTTAACCTCAAATGATTCAACCCAAAAATCACTTAACGAACATATATATGACATCGTTACTTTAGAGAATCTAATATTGAACTTGAACAGAAAAGAAAAAGAAATCATGATCGTTGGTGATTTTAACTCAGATCCAATCCGAAGCAAGAAATTTGATAAACAGCTTATTGAATTGATGATTGATCAGAATCTTGAAATAAAGGAGTACAGGTTCCAACAAAACGTTGACTTTACATACCAGAACATAAAAAACAAATCCTGGATTGATCATGTTATGGTAAAAAAAGACAGTAATTTAAAGTTTGAGAATATCAAAATAATCGAACCATGTGAAATGAATCTGAGTGATCATTTGCCTATACAGACAACCCTAAGAATAAAAGAAAAAATATTGCAAACAAATAATGAATCAACTACAACAATTCCTAATATAAAGATTCCTAGAATAATTGGAATAATTGTAATATCCAACTTGAATATCAATCGCTTTTGGAAAATAGATTAAATGAACTAAAGCTTGTTGATAAACTGATATCAATTGAAGAAAAAAACTCAGATTTGACACTTACCGAAGTGCTGAATCATCTACACAGTGAAATGATGAAAACAGTAGGCAAATTGAGCATATTAAAAATAAAAATTCAAAAAAGGTTAAGAAAAATTTCTGGTGGGATCAAGAAATTCAGGAGCTACATAAAAAAATGCGGTACTATCTAAAAAAGTACAAAAACAGTGATTTTAAAGACAACTGTTCGAAATCCAATTACAAAATATTCAAAAAATGGTTCAGAAATGAACAAAGACGAAGACTAAAAAAAACAAACGATGCCAAAGCATGGATGCTGAACTTAACCTACAAAGATAAAGACAAATTTTGGAAACAGACAAGAAAATATCGGTTAAAAAAGAATAAAACTCAATTATCATGTAGCATTCTAGAACCCAGATTCAATAAACTTTTCAATGAAAAAATTATTATTGAAAACAGGCATCATGAAGACTTTTTAAAGAAAATTAAAGAGAAGTTAATGAATACGAAGAGAAAACTAAACACATAAATGATTACTATGAAATATCGAAAGAAGAAATAGAAAGAATTTTGAAAGGGTTGAAAAATAATAAAGGGGCAGGCTTTAATGATGTTACAAATGAAATGTATAAATATGGCATGAGTGACACGCTAGTAATGGTAATCAAGCTAATAATAGAAAAGATAATTCAGTTTGGACAAGTACCCAAATTTTTTAATATAGGGAAAATAATTCCTATAAACAAAGACGAAAGTAAATCAAGTAATGATCTCGAAAATATTAGACCTATTACAGTGTCAGATGTTATCTCAAACATTTTCGAAAAAATAATACTAAATGAAATTATGAAAACACATGATGATCCTGATAAACAGTTTGGTTTTAAAAAAAATAGTTCTTGTTCACATGCAATATTCATTGTAAAGGAAACAATTAGCTTCTATAAAAAGAGAAATAGAAGGATATATGGATGTGCAATCGATGCTAGTAAAGCATTCGACAAAATCAATAGAGACATTTTATTTAAAAAACTTATGGACAAAGTACATCCACAGATATGGAGAAGCCTGAGAAAATATTATCTTAATTCAATGGCACTGGTAGTAAAAAAAGACGAAACAAGCAGGATCTTTAGAACAACGATTGGCGTAAAACAAGGGGGTCCACTGTCCCCTAAGCTATTCTCAATATATACGGAAGACCTAGGCATAGAACTTGAGAAAAAAAATATTGGGACAAAATACATGATATTTTTACTGGTGTGGTAATGTATGCAGATGATATCTTTCTTCTAACAGAGACCCTAAACGAATTACAACAAGCAATTAATATATGTGAGAAATATGGAATGCAACAGGAAATAAAATTTAATCCAGAAAAAACTCAGTTCATTATATTTGGAAAGAAACCAAAAGTAACTGATAAAAATATAAAACCGAAGATGTACAACCATGAAATTAAATGTGTCAATAAAATAAAATATCTTGGAGTAATTCTTAATGACAAAAACAGTAACAAAGACCAAATTGATACAAGAATAAAATCAGCCTTTAAATCATTTTATACATTAAAGAGCCTACAAATTGATAATAAGTATTTAGCAACGAAAATTAAAGTACACTTGTATAAAATGTTTATTAAACCAACACTTATCTATGGGTTTGAAAACTTCGTCCTTAGTAAAAATCAAATAAAGAAATTACAAACAACTGAGGCTACAATGATTAAGAAAATACTCAATCTCCAAAAAACATCAAGATCAAGTAATCTTCTAAGTGCACTTCGTATAGAAAAGATGGAAGTAAAACTTTTCAGAGGAAAAATGCTATTCATGAAAAGGTTACTAACCAATAAAATGACAATGGATGTATTGAAAGAGCTCGAAAGAAGCACACAAGACCAACTTAGCAAAAAATCTATATTTAAAGAATTGAATGAGCGCTTAAAAGAAGATGGAATTGAAGAGATGGATATTTTTCAGAAAATAGAACTTAAACTCAGAGAGTTAAGAAATACAAATCGGAATGGAATAACTGACTCCATCGAAGAATGCTTAGAAAATATAGGAAATGAGACTTATAGAAAAATGCTGATAGAACTAACCAAGTCCCACTAAAAGAAAAGAAAGAAAATTTTACCTCAAGGGAAAATCCATCGGTGAACTGGTTGTCCTCCAAAGTTTGATTTGTAATTCTGCCTCCTGGATCGAAGAAAATAATAAATAAAAGAAATTTTTGAATAATATTTAACCAAACTAGTTTAATTAACATTTTTTACAATAATTATTTAGTATGATTTCAAATATTTGTCTTTAATCTCTTTAAAACTGTTTATCTCATTTATTCTTTTTTAATATTTTTTTAAGCATCGCCTTAAAGGCGTCACTGAAATAAATAATAATAATAATAATAATAATAAATATACTTGACTCGTTATATAATTATATGCCATTAAAAAAATAGAACATAAAAATTAAAAATAGAAATTTTAATTTAATTCTATTATTCTTGGTTTTAGTGGAAGGTCCTTTGATATATCTTAATAATCAAAAACCGTTATTTGTATATGAAAAACTACAAAAAGTGCATGCAAAAACAAATTTCTAATTGTGCAACACAAACTTTATTTTGAGACGTCTACAGTTTTGTTAATTTCAAATACATAAATTGAACAAAAATTCTTGATTTTTTAAAATGAAATTAAATAAAAAATACTAGATAAAATTCTGCAACATAGTGCAGCATACTTTGTTGCACCTTTTAAACCTAAATAAGATTTTTATTTCTTTTTTTTTGTAAATCAAATCAATAATCTATTTAAATCTATAGATTCGTTATATTTTTTGATTTTTTACATAAGAAGAAAAGGCTCTGTGGATTTTCTTCTTCTTTCGTTATCTCTTGTGAGATATCCGGCAAATGCGATAATGCGTCTGCATTTAAATTAATTGCCCCTTTCTTATACCTGATCACAAAATTAAATGTGTAAGTCGAAGTGCCTATCGAACTAATCGATTAGGTGTTTTAGCTTCCATATTGGCTTCCCATAATCAACACAAAAACGTCTACTACCATATTATTTTTCTACGAGAACAACAGGGGAATCCCACGGACTATTCTCCATTTTTTTAGTCACTTTTTTAGTTACCTTTAATACTTGATTAGAGTTTAAGAAAATGAAAATTATGAAAATACCTTTTTTAATGGTTTATTTAAGACTGGCATTGTGATGGACTTAGACTTTTTTTAAAATCGTAAATTGCCTAAACTGTTTCTTGTTCATTTTTGATCCCCTTTTTTCTAAGTGAATCCAATTTAAATCTTATGGATTCTTTATTTTTTTCTACTTTAACAACATAAAATTATTTAAGGTAAAAAAAGCGCAACAAAGTATGTTGCACGTTGCAGTATTTTTGCTAATTTTTTTTATTAACTTAAGTTTTAATTTTTTGAAAAAATCAAGAATTTTTGTTCAATTTGTATTTGGAATTCACAATACCGTATGTCGCTATATATTTATTGTCCGAAAAGATCTATAAAGAAATTAGCAAACACATATAACAAATCTCTTTACAACCTTCTGAATATCAAATATGAAGTGTTAAGAGTTGATAACTTCAATAAACTAAATTCGCGTCTAAAATAAACTGGCCGTCAAAAGGAAAATTTAATGAATTTTTGTGAAAATAAATTTGCTTTTTTTTCGCAAAATTTATTAATTTATTCTTATTCCTTCCTATTTATTCCTATATTTATTCCTAAATTTTGATCAATTTAATGCGATTTAAGCAATAATATGAATTTTTAATGACTCTTTAAATTTATTTTTATCTTTATTAACTTAAAAATAAAAATGCGAACTTTTTTTAGAATCAGACTTGTTTTTTAGTAACTAGTTTAAGTCAAAGTAATGACTTAAATTTTAGTTGTGGATTTTTTCCGTTCCAAGTGGAGGCCAAGCAAGTGTTTGAATTTTTTTTAAAAAAATACTTTTATGTCCGGACTTGGACTTTTAGAAAATTTGAGTGACCATTTAATATACTTTGGGGTTCTCTTTTAATTTTTTTCAGAGCACAAGTGAAATCATTTAATTTAAAAACATATTTAAATGTCACACAATTTTATTAAATCCCAAATATATAAAAATAAAGCCTAGTTACATGATAAGAATTATGAATTTACCGCTCAAGGACGATTTATTGCCAAAAAATCAAATAAATAAAGTGATCGTCCGCGACACGGTAAACTATTAGTAATTGTTTGTATGAGTAGCAGTAAAATTGAAATGCAACAACAATTTTTTTTTAAAAAAAGAATAAACCTAATTTAAACTGTTTTAAAAAAAATCGAGTCGATCAAAAGACATTTTTTTATCAACAACATTGAGAAAATTATAAAAAATTACATTAATAAGAAAAAAGAAAGAAAAAAATTTTTTTTTCAATTAACAAATACAAAAATAACAATAATCCCTGACACAACAAAACTAAACTCGATTTGTCCGATTCGTGCTTGTCGAATTGAAATAAAAACTTGTTGCCACCAACTCCTGTTTGGCTCTGTCGATAACACTGCGCGCATACTCACTCGCCGACTCCCCATTCAACATCGACGCAATCTGCCTCTTCACACCACAACTCTCCTCGCTCTCCATCGAACAGTCCAAATTGTTCCCACTGCTGCAATCGTACACCTTGAACACGCACGAATTGTCCACCACTGCGCCACCTAAACATTTCATCTCACCCTTCATCTCACTCTTCATCTCACTCTTCATCTCACCCTTCATCTCAGTCTTGAGCTTTTCAGGCGTCGAACACTCAATGGGCTGCATGCGCTCAAACGAGTTCAAGCTTAAACTCAGCTTGTTTCTGTTCGCCTCTTGTCTGCTGCTCTCGTTCTTGTCACATGACTTTGACAAATGTTTGTTTGTCTTGTCGATTTTGTGGTGAGTGAGGGGAGTGCTGGTGAACTCGTCTTGACTATTTTGTTTGTTTGTTGGTTGCAGGCCGAGAGTAGACGGCTTTTTGAACAGCATCATCTCGCTGCCATTGGTTGCGTTCGAGCTGTTGTTGGTGCCGTTGGCGCCAAAGCAGTTTGTCTGGTAGCCAGTGTCCGACTGATTGATTGTGGTCGTGATGCTGCTGCTGTTCTGCAGCAACACAGTCCGATTAACGTCCCTCGACTGCATTTCAGCTTTTCTTATCAATTGTTCATACGTGTCCTCTTCTAGGTCCGGTCTACTCTGTTCGCTCTGTCTACATTTAGTTGTCGTCAGGCCCGGTGTTTGTCGCGGTTTTTCCGATGACTTCGAATAGTCCATGAAAATAATTGACTTTTGTTGCTGTTGCTGCTGCTGGCTGTGTTGACTGTCCGATGATGAGTTGAGATCAGGCGATTTTTTTTGGCTGATGGGCGACAAATTGGGAGACTTGATGATGGGCTCGTTTGAGCAGTCAGTGTGGTGGGTGGCCTCCGTGTCAAAGTGAAATATTCGATTGTGGTGTTTGTGTTGGAGGTTTTTGCTAAAAAGACTGTTTGACAGAAGAGACAGGTCCATTTTGTCGGCGGACATGTCTGTGATCTTTTGAGGTGTTTGTTGATCGGGACCGACTGGTGACAAGTCGAGTTTTTTGTGTTCGACTATGAAAACACTGTCATCTTGGTCGAGGTCAAAGTCGTGGTCGGAGCCCATGTCGCACAAAATTTTCTTGGTCTTTTTAGGACTGGACGAGCGATGGTTTTTGTCAGTGCTTGGCGCCGCCTCCTTGTCGAAGTCGAAAGAGTCCTCCCAGTCGTCGTTGAACGACAGGTCGGCGGACGGTCCGGCCACTTGCAACTTTGGCTCGCTTGATAAAAAGTTCTTGTGTAGTTGTCTGAGACGCGGTGACATGAACGAGTCGTTTTTGGTCGACGAGGAGGAAAGCTCGTCCGGGTCGAACAGCTTTTTTCTGATTGAATTGTTTAGTTTTGGCGAGTTGGTATTTTGATCGTCGGGAGAGTGAATCAGAAATTGTTTTAGTCCAGGTATTTGACTGAGGTCTAGGTCGATGGGAAAGCTGAGCACTGTTTGACAAGCTTAAGGAGAGAGTGAAAAATTAATTAATTTTGACGCTTTTTTTTCATGTCAGATTGGAAAGACAAGCCAAAGGTGGTCTGACCGGCGGCCAAAAATTTGGACCGCAATTTTGGCCGGCCAAATCATAGACGGATGCCGAAATTGGCGGTCAGATCATACCAGCGGCAAAAAATTTCCGGAAAAATTAAAGAATTGCCAAAAATTTTATATTAAAAGAAACTGGCAATTTTATTAGAAAAAAAATCATTCTTGTAAAAGTTTAAATTTTGGAAATTTTTCGAAACTTCGCGACCCAAATTTTTGGCCGCCGGTCTGACCACCAAATTGACCGTCCGCCTTTATAGCCGTTCGTCTAGGCGGTCTTCTTCGCGGTCATAAAAATTTTTGGCTTTTTTACTACATTAAGCAAATTTTCTTAAAATTAGCATTTTATTGAACTAAATTATCCATTTTAGTAAAAAAGTGATTCATAACTTTCTGAATTGAGAAGATCAAATTGAAACGAACTTCACGAATATATCTTGACAAGTCAATTTTGATAGATATTAATTTGACATGTTGATTTTAACAAGCTTTATTTTAAAAATATTTTTTTAACTTGTATAAATTTAATCTCAATTAATTTCGTTGCAGTTACTTTTTCCGCGCATTTAAAAAAGGTAATTTTTCCGCGCATCAAAAATAATACTTTTTCCGTGAATGGAATTTAAAAATTATAATTAAAAATAATTAATATTTCAATACATTCACTCAATCTAAGAATTATATAGTAAATATTAAAAAAATATGAAATAAAAATATAAAAAAAATATCAGGAAATGATAATAGACCGATAGTGAGTCAAATTACGCAGCAACTCCCTCAAGATTTAACAGATCATAGCTCAAATTCGAGTGGAAATAGCAGCGATAATTTGCTGTCTGTTTCGAACTTTTTAATAAGTTCTGGTAAACATAATAACATAATTATGGAAGAAAATGGAAATTCTTATTTTTATGCTATAATTTGTCTTTGTTTTTTCATTATTCTTAATTTTAATTGGACATAAAAAATTTTCTTAAACTATCTTTTATAATAAAAAATTGTATAAAACATTTTAAAGACTTTTTCCGCGCATCAAAAATAATACTTTTTCCGTACGCGCGGAAAAAGCATCGCGGAAAAAGTATATGTATTCATTAATTTGACAAAAATAAAGATAAATTTAAAAACCGTTCATTTTTAATGTACAGATAAAACAAATAATTAAATAATAAATAATAATGTAATCAATGTCTGTAATAATTTTAGCTTTTAAGTAATTAATTATAAAAGATAATAATTTTAAATAATCTAGAACTGATCCCTGTTGTAGTTATTTATTACTAAAATTTTTTGTCTTAACAGAACATAAGCAGGTTTCTGTCTATTCTGATTACCAGTTGAAAAAAATATAAAATAATTTTCAGTATTAGATTAATGTTAATAGATTATAATGATTCAAATAAGTTATCGATATCGTTATTTAAAGAGCATGCCATTATTTAGTCAAAATTGTGCAGAGATTTATATAAAGACAGGATAATTTTGTTTCGGAACAAAAAAAAACACGCTGATATTATAGATTGAACGGACTGAATTGTTTTCAAGTCAAAAAGTCAATTCAAGCCATTTCTTACAGTCAAATGTCGATTTATTTTTCTCTTATTGTAAATCAAAATCAAGTTAAAAAAATCGATTTAAAATATTCTGATCAATTGCACACGAAACCGATCTTTGTGAATATCAGAATAAAATTGAACAAAAATTCTTCATTTTTTGATAAATTAAATTTAAAAAAAATTAAAAATCCTGCAACAAAAATTTTTTTATCTTTTTTTAGTTGAATAATTTATAACTAGTATTAATTATTATTTTTTTAAAATCAAAAATGTGTTAAAAATAATTTTGGGACTTTGTTCGTCAGGAAAATTTGTCAAGTTAAATATCTATTCTTTACATGCAGACAGTCATACAAATAAATAAATGAAAATTTTTAAATTTAATAAAAATTTCCTAATCATTTTAATTAATATGCTTGATTTTACCAGAAATAAAAATATTTACTTTGATCTTTTTTATTGAGTTTATTAGATTCGTAGAGTTTTGTAGCTGAATTGTTCCTGGCCAATTGGACAACGAGCCCACACTACTGGTTGCGTATCGATGATTTTTTTTGTTCGACTTGGCATCTAAATTGAGCGGTGAGCTGAAGTTGTTTCGATTAGCCGAACTGGCTCCACTCGAGGACAAAGTGCCAAGCCTGTTTTGAGCTGATTGGAACCGAATGCTTGAGTGCCATTGCTACTTGCCAAAGGCGACTCAATAATCACTTTATTCTGTGACCAGAAGGCCTCTACGGCCGCGCTTACCTGCTTGGCCGTTCTAGTGTCGTAGATGTACTGGGCGATGAGGCTAGACTCGTCCGTTGGAATATCTGCCGGATAGAGCACAGCCCTCTGCTCGATATTCCACATTGAACCATTATTCTCTCGTTCTGGTGTGGACGTGGACGCAATCTGAAACAGATTGGGACTGAGTACGGACTGCTCGAGGCGAAATTTGTTTGTTTCTTCAAACGGGTTGATTGTTGCTGCAAACTAGGCGTCATCATCACATCGTTCATCACTTCATTCATCACGCTTGATATAGAACTAGTGCTGCTTGCTGTCGTGGTGCTCAGTTTGCTAAACAGTGTTCGGGTGCATGTTGTGGTCGTGGTCGTTGTGATGGTCTTTTTGCGCTCATTTAGACTCGCTTGTGCAAGCGATGAGGTTGACATTTGTTAATTTTGATAAAGCAGTCTAAATAAACAACGTTTTGTTTTTTGTTGTTGTTGCTTAAATTGTTAAAAAAAAATCCAACTTAATTTGGATCATATTGTATAAAAAAAAGCATGCAATCGCTGATTTTTTTATTAAGTTATTTTTAGTTTGTCTTTGAATTAGTTTTTTTTTCTTTTTTTTGTTGCGATTTAAATAATTTATTCGTGTCTCCAATAGAGACTTAATAACTTTTAGTTTCATAAGTTATTTGCCTTTCTAAGTGTCACTATTTTGCAAATTTTGTATTTTTAAGAGCTGAAAACCAAGCAATCATACAAAGCTTTTTGATTTAATTTTATTTAAAGTTATATAACGTTGTTGTGTAAGTGAGATGACAATGACTAATAAATTTGATAATTTATTTTTTTTTAATTCTCAATGAGAAAAATGGATGAGGTTGGAAAAAAAATTAAAAAGTTTTTCCTATTTGTTTATTTGATTAAAATAATTATTTAATTTAAGCAATAGTAAATTTTTTCGTTGAGATCACAGAATGATTTTTAATGAACAAATTAAAAAAAGAAATTTTTTTTAGTTTGACTAGTCGTCATTCAATGCATGACACCAAGAACACCTTTTAATTTTAAATTCAAATATGTGAACAATTAAATTAAATTTTTTTCTTAGTATCAAACAATGATTTTTGAATCTTCAAAAGATCATTTATCAAAAAATGTTCACCAATTTATTGGTGGGCTTGAGAAAAAAATTTATATTTATATTTGGAACTTGTTGCATAACAATTTTATTTTCAAGCTTTTACATTAGTTATTTATTCAAAAAAAAGTATTGTAAATATATACTATTCCAAGTTGATTGTTGACTGAATCCAAATATCTCTTTGATTTCATTATGCCTTTAAGACATTTATTGAAATAAACAATATTATTAAAAATATTGATAATAATTAGGTGAAACAAATGTTTTCAAATTTTAGTTAGATTGATTTTAAAAATACCTGTAACCTGGGGTTTGAATTTGATAGTTTAATTGTATAAATATAAATATATTGAGAATAAGAAAGAGAATCTCACGATTAATTTGGACAAAGTTCATTTATGCAGATCAAGTATTTTTAATGAATTAAGAGGCAACTGCTATGTCAGCAACGAGAAGCTTCCAACCTCTATGAGTCGTGACATGTATATTGTTTAAGGATGCATTTAACACATTTTCCTAATTAGACATCACTCTTAAAAATAGTGGCTATTTTCTATGTAATATACTCTAATAAAATCAATTTGAATTTATTACGGTAAGAAAATAACCATCACAACAAATTAAATTAACCTTAATAATATTTACAATTTATTTAGATTATATTTTTATGTTTTAGCTAATCACAAATCTTAAGTCGTAAATCTTTATGACCGATTTGATTCACAATTTAATTTTATTTAACTTCTTTATGATTAATGAAATTTTTAACTTACTACTTCTAGATACAAATTAGAGATTTAATTCTAAAAAAAGAGAGATACAAAAAGGAAACCTTTTCAACTTTGTATATTCCCTATTTACCCAGACCAAATTTCCTAGACTAACAAACTTTTAAATTTGAAGCCTTTTTTTTTTTTAATTTTTTTTGTCTTTCTATGATTCTTAAAATTAAATTAATAATTACCTTTTCCCTTGCTCGATTTTTTACAAGATTAATGCGGCATGAGAAAAAAAAATTAATTATTTTTCTGAATTCTACATTTGATCCAGCTCAATAAATTGAATCCAAATAGAAATCGGGAAAATGATTAATTTTTTTTTAATTTTTAGAAAAAATATCAAGCTTTAATACCGCATTAAACTAAAAAACTTGATTTTAATGGGGACATAAGGCTTAAAAAAATCTTTAGAGTGTGCATTGTAAATTAAGAATGTTTTAGCATGGGCAAGATGGTATTTCGTAGCATCCATTAAATATTTTATTTTTAGCTATTTGATTGGGAGTCGAGACCATTAAAAAAGATCCGAAGGTTCCGAATAATGGAGTTCTGAATTATTTTGAGCTAACTGTAATCTCTTTTGCTTAATTTCTTTATTTGATTTTATTTTACTGGTGCCATATTTTATAATTGATCTGGGTTTCTTATAAAATATACTTAATTTTTATTTACGGCCTCTATCAGTAGTTTTAAGAATTTAAATGCAATGAAAGGCTTATGTCATTAAATCAAAAAAACTTAACCAAAAGGCTTAGCAGAAGTGACCTTATACATATGTTTAGGATAAAAACTTACATTAATCACGTCAGCTGGGAAGGTCCACCTACGTTCTCAAGCAGATGCACAAAAGGTCACTCATACAAAATCAAGGATTTTGACCAAAGACACAACTTCTTTACAAACCAAATTGTGAATAAATGGAAAAATTTGAAATCGAAGCATTGTAATCCCCATCAATTATTAGATTTAAAGGCATCTTGAAGTTGTTGATCATGATCACCTGATCAAAAAATAATTAAGTAAAATCTCAATAAAAATGATGAAATTAACTTTTTTTTTCCTTTTTCAATTAAACATTAAATGTCTAATAAAAAACAAATACTTAAATTTAAACTTCAATTTGCCGATTTAAATCATTAATTGAAAAACATTTTTATAAATTTTTTTAAAATTATATTATCTATTTATGAAATTAGTTTAATTACTAAACTAAATAATTAAATAAAATATAATTACTAAATAAAACTGATGATTGTAGGCATTAAATTAATAAGAACTTAATTTAGATTTAAAAATTGAAAAACCATTAACATAGTCCATATAACAAGTATTTTTGGATTTTTTAAATTTTTTTAAGGTGATACAAATCTAAAATACTGCTACTATTTTCTTTTTTACCAAGATTTACGTAAAATGACAGTTTATCTCTTATCTTTTTGGTAAGAGATAGAAAATGAGAGCAGTATTGTAGATTAGTATTATCGATTAAAATTAGTTGCCATAAGTGAAAAAGCAGTTTATAGAATTTCAAATGAAAAACGTTAGTAAAAAAAATCAACGTATAATAAAAAAAAATAAAGCTCAAGTTTTTTTCACTTTAGATAAATGCTCTTAAAATATATCAGGTAAGATTTTCACAGAGTTGAGAATTTAAAACCATTTTTTTTAAATAATATTTAGATCAGAGAATTTTAGTAAAACAATTAGTCAAATTATAAGTTGGTTGAATGAGTTCAGAAAGTAAGATAGTTGATTATAAAGATAGAAAATTAACACCTTTAGTTTTTATTTATTTATTTATTTATTTATTTATTCAATTAACGCCAATTCTGGCGATGAAATTTAAATTTAAAAAGAAATAATAAAATTAATGTATAAAATCTTTTGTTACTTTGGTTTCGCACAAGCGAAATTCTTCATTTTTTACATAATTTATTTATTTTTTTTTACATTAGTTATTCAAAAAAATTGTTTATGTTTACAATTTAATGCTTATTTATTTATTTATTTTTACTTTCAAAAAGCTCTAATTAGGGAGTCCAGAAGATTCTTTCCATTTTCATCGCCATTCCTTATCATTGAGAAGCAAGTTTTGATCGAATCACTTATTCCATTTTTTTTTGCTTTCTTTTTTTCCTCTCGATTTCTTTAATTATAGATTTAGTTCTATCTATATCAAGTTTTTCTTGGGTTTTTTGTATATTTTTTTGTTCATTTAGAAACTTGCTTTTAAAATGATTACTCATCCGTTCATGAGATTCGATCGATTCTAGGAGTCCACGCGTAAATTCGTTCTCAAGAAGTCTTTTAGCAAATAAAGCTTTTTTTTCTCAATTTTGAGCTCAACTGGTTCGATATCAAGTGCATGAAGTAAGTTTGTGGTCCGGGTTCGTTTATTGAGTCCAAGCATTTTTTTTATCATTATTCCCTCTAGTGTCTGAAGTTTTTTTATTTCTGTTTTATTGAGATAGCAGTTTTCTATTCCATAATAGATAATCGGTCTAATATAGGTTTTAAAAAGATAGCTCTTCACATATGGATCAAGAGTATTGTCTTCAATTCCTACTTGGGCCTTCAGGGTATAATATGATTTCCAGCTTGTAAGTCTCCTCTCTTGTAGGTGTGTTTTACACGAGTTATTTTGCGTCATCGTTTAGTTTTTATTGAGTGCGTTGTTGTGTAAAAACTTGAAGAAATATATCATTCGAAAGACTATCTTTTAAAATTCTTGAAAATTTTTTTGAAACTGCTTTTGATTAAAAATGAAAAAATTTAGGATCAAAAATTAAGATTTTTTTCGCATGCATTTTAAGTAAATTCTAAGAGTATTTTATTTGCGAAAGATAACTTGTAATTTCGTATTTTTTTTTTTAAATTTTGAGAACTTGAAGGAAATAAGAAATAACAAAACTAACAAGGCAGTTAAATTTATGTTAAACTTTGGTCTCAACTCACTGGTTCAACAAAATTCCACCTTAAAACTTATGTCAATATCGCTTTTAGGAGATAGGATTTGATTAAAATATAATATTTAATAATTTTTTTCTGAAAGAATTTTAATTTTAATTTTGTTCGATTTTTTTGAATTATTTCTCAGATAAAAAAATATTTTGGATAAAAAAAATGAAAAAATGCTTGGTTCCTTTAGAGATTATTGAAAAGAAAAAATTTCTTGTTTCTCTCGAAAATTTAAATAATTTTTTGAACATTAATCAATAGTCTCTTTTTTGTTTCGCTATTTTTCCCATTTTTAAATACTCAAACCCAGTCCAATAAATAATATACTAGATTAATCCATAATTTCAAAATTCTAAAATTGAAATAGATTTTCAACTTTAAGCTTCGGAACAAATTTTGTTTTGTGTCTATGGTACATCTATGTTCACAACCACCACATCTATGTTCGCATACATATTAATGTATGCTCAATAAAATATAATAAAAAACTATGCTTTTCTATTTTCGAATAGATATTTTAAAAATTTAACTATGTCTTGCTTTAAAAAAATATAAAAAATCTATGTATATTCGCATAGATAATCTATTCTTGAATACATTTTGACGTATCTTCGCATACATATTTATCTATATTAACATAGATCATCAAATTTAGGTTAACAGGATACACTTGTACCGTGTTTATTTATTTCAAATTGAATAGTTTAGCAAAAAAATAAGAAAAATTTGAAAATTTTAGCGAACAATTATTAAAATGTAAAACATTAAATGTGAGCAAGGGTTTGAGAGACAAAAATCAAGTTTAAATATCTCAAGAATTCTTTTCTAAAAGAATTTTTAATTTAAAAAGACGATTGAATAAAATGATACAACTGATTCTAAATAGGCGTAAATATTCATTCTGATTTAAAAACAAAAGGTGATTAAATTTTTTTAAACAACAATCATGCCAATAGTTTTAAAGGGGATGAAAAGACAGTGTATAACTATTTATTGCTAATTATTTAAAATAAAAAAAAACATTATAAATACGAATCGAAATTTAAAATTACCTAAAACAAAAAATTATTCGAAATGCTAAAATTTTCAAAAAATCTTCTTATTCAAATTTTATTAATTAGTCATATCTGTAAATTCTCGTATTGTTCCAATGAAATATTTGAAGAGACCACTGACTTTAATGAAGAAAATTACGTTTTTACATTCGAAGATACCTTAATAGATGTCGATACGCAAACAGAGACTGACGAATTATTTAAAGAAACTTCTGAGCAGGCTTCAACCTCTTCTATCAAAAACCACTCAAAAACCTACTAGAGAAGAAACAAATGCTACCACTGATGAAGCAGCCACCAATACTTTGACTGATCAACTGTCAACTAGGCTTCCAACTAAAACACAAGAGACAACAAACAAAATAATGACTCAAGTAACAGAAGATAAAAGTTCAATGAAAGCTAAAAGCACTGTACAAGAAAGAAGTTCACCTGATTCATCTTCGAATGGCAATGGAGATCCAAGTGGTTCAGTGGAGCTTACAACCCAGGCAGTAGGAACTTTTAGTTTTTCAATTCAATCGTCTCTTTTGAATGCCGAAACGACATCACTTACAACAGCTTTGAGAGTTCAAGAGAATCCAGCATCGTCATTTAACACAAGAATACAAATGAATGGCGTAGTAAGAAATAGACGTGTGCGAACAGTGAAAAAAGTTATGGTTCAATTGGACAGAATACTGTTTATCGAAGATGTAAATGTGACTAATATAGAACAAGCTTTGTTAAAATCAATAGGATATGAATCTATTTTTAATGTTACTAAGTAAATTGGATCATTTGTTAAGAAAATAAATATTAGCTTCTTTTATTTAGCGAAGGAAATGATGAATATTCAATTGGATTTACTACTGATATTACATCAGTTAATTCTGCATTAAGCCTTGATGATAGTGTGTTGAAAATTGTGCAGAACTTGAAAAGATGAAAGTATAATACAAGCCGAGGCAAATAAATCCGGCTTTGATTTGAGCATTGACATTTCCAAGGGAGTTATATATGGTAATAGTTAATTCATTTTAGATTTTTAATGAGGTTAAGAATAATTTTATCTTAGTTTTTTTTAAATTCTGTTTTGAATTTTTGAAGATTTAAAACTTTTATGCTTTTTCCAAAAAAATCTTACTTTTTGACTTTTGAACAACTGTGATTTGATTTTAAAAATAATTTTTTTATAATTGAAAAAAATTAATTAATTAGAAATATTTAATTAATTAGAAATAAAAATAAACAAATCATCATAATTGTCGTGAAATTTTGCCAAAATTTGATTTTACATTAAAATTTTTTGCATTAAATGATATTAAATTTTTTTAGAAAACAAATGAATTCAATTCCATTTTTTATTTGAATTTTGGGAAGGCATACCACTGTTTTTTATTTATATTCCATTAAATCTGAATGATTAACTGAGCCTTTTTTAAAAATTTTAGGATACTTTTTGAATTGGCTTTTATGCTCTATTGAAATTTAAAGAATATATTCTTATTTAAATTTAAGTCATTCTGACATAAAATAATTTAATTCTTTAATTTACCTGTGAATATTTTACATATTTATTTTAAATTTTTATTTTCAGCAACCGAAACCTTAGTCATAAATGGAATTACTTATATTATAATTTGCGAAAAAACTCTAGATCAAGTGCAAATGGGGTGTCAACAGGGAACGGTAGAAAATGGAACAATTACTATTGAATCAAATAGTGATGTTGATTTAGAATCATTAGCTAATCCACCAAGCTTTTCAAAGTTTTTGCTATTTGTTGTCACTATAATTTTTTCTTTCCAAATAATTTATTAAAAGGTAAACGAAATAAAGACCAAATTTTTTAGTCAAAAAACATATTATTCATAAATAATTTGGATCAAGATCAATTCAATTAAATTTTTTTTAAGAGTTAATTTATCATGTCTTTTATATATATTTTTTAATAAATCAAAATTTACATTAATTAAATTTTTAATTTAAAAATAAAGTCTACTCCTAATTAAAACTTGAAAAAATTATTTAAATTTTGAATCAGTGTTAATTAAGGCGACTGATATTACTAATGGTAAATTGCTAGCAAAAAAAATTCCAAGCTTTGAGCATTTTTTTTCTTTACTAATATTGATGAAAAACCAAAGAAAAGCAATTCATGAATTCAAGTTTGAAAGTGGAAAAACTCGCTGAATAAGTTGTAATCTAAATGATAAATTTTATAAACCTTACCATCAGGTATCAACATCAATTAGATATTTTCTCTTTTTTTACTATATTATAAAAACAAAATTTGGTTGCTTCATTTTTTTTCAACAATGTTTGTATTAAAATCTTGATTTATCAGATCAAGAGATTGAAGAATTATTTAATGTCAATACTTCGAGTCATTGTCTGACTTATGAAGGAAAAAATAAAATTTTAATTTAATAATTTTCTAAAAGAAACGAACCAAATTGATATTCTTAATAAAATGTAATTGATATTCTTAATATTAAATGGCCTTTATATTTTGAGTAGCTAATTTATTATTTTTTAGTAGCTAATTTTTTTTCAAAACAGTAGATAAATAAAGGAGCAAAAAAATTTTTTTGTAGATAAAATATTTTCAATTAGTAGCAAAAAACTTACAATTACAATTACAATTTTTGTTGAAAAAATAAAAAAAATCATATCAAAAAAAAAATAAAAATTTAAAGTTGATTTTTTCTTGGACGTTTTGGCTGTTCGATTTGATTTTCGATTTGATTTAAGACTGGTCGAGTCCCAGATTGTTCAATATTCGAATTTGATTGTGTAGGCATAATAAAAGCTGCTTGATTTAAAGGACCAGATAAGTTTCTATTAAGAGCTGAAGAGGCTTTTTACGTCTACCCCTTTTCGTATTTTGTTCAATTTACAAATCTATAGATGGAAATTCAGCAAACAGTTCAATTTCATAGCTAATGCCAATAACATGCTTGCAAATATAGTGCTTTCTCCAATATTCACAAGTAAATGTGCTCAATTCCCAGATTTGATTTCTACGACCTTGTACGAATTGTTCCACTACAAATATAAGCTCGCTCATACAAGCATCAAGTTATTCTTTTTTTTGATTGATTGGTAGAGGTAAGTTTTAGTAAAGTAAGGATCTTGATAATGATTTCGAAGTTTCATTTTTTAACAATATTACTTGAATTAAAAATACTACATACCAAAACAGTTCTTGTCCTATTTGACCATTTGTTGACAGACCATTATCTTGTCCTTTAGACCGCATCCTGAGTCCTCTTTAATGATGTATGAAAAATATGATAGTATTTATGAAAAATTAAATCTTTGATTTCATTATTATTCATTTAATAGGCAATTATATTATAACTAATAAGTGAAACAACATATTCAATTGAATCAACCAAACCACGATTGTTCTTAAAAATATGATCAATTACAACAAGTGAAGTCTTAGGACTATAATCTAACGTATCTACATGTATTTTTTTCCACACTTTGTGTTTGTTTACAAAATGAGACATTTTTTAATCAAAGAAATTATAATGATCTTTCAAAAAAAAACAATAAATCATTGGCAAATTTTACTTTGACGTATTTGCTTTCATATCTAAAAACGTCCGAATAATTTTCAATGAAAAATCTTATTAATCAATCGACAATTACAATAAAAAAAATTATTTGATAAAGAAACTCAGACTTGTTTTTAAGTCACAAGTCTTAAGTCAAGTCAATTCAATGACTAAAAAAAATTTTATTTTGACAAAATTATGAAGAAATTAGATTAAATTTTTATTTTAATTTAATAATAATAATAATAATAATAATAATAATAAATAAATAGCTATAATGTGGCTGGCCACATGAAATGGAGTTTTAGTATCCATTGTTATAGCTTTCTAAATTCAGTCTGTCAAGTTTATTTTTAAATTCGTTTTTTGTCAATTGATAGGACTACTTATTTTGGGAGATTGTTCCAAACGCTTGATACTCTGTGAGTGTCGTGAAATAATAACTTAATTTGAACACGCATGAAACGTATGCTTCTATGTTCAAGACCTAGCCCACTTCCAAATATAATAATATATTTGTTTAATTGTTTGTTTTAAGTGTTGAAAAACCTTTCCTATTTTATATTATGAAAGCACATTAAAGTTAATGTATATAAGCCAACACAAAGCTAAAGATTTATTATTATATTTCTTTGTGTTTCTTTATTTTCCTTCTATTTCATAAACTTATTTAACTTGGTCACTTAGAGTGGCCACTTTCTATTAAGATTTTGTAATAAAATATTTAAATAGGAAAATACACTTTATTTAAATCCTGAACACTTTATTGGCGACGAGGAAAATGAGTTTAGAAGAGCAGCTGATGCAACTTTTCAACATTGATGAAGATGAAAATAGGGTGCAAAGATGGGAAGAGTGGGTGGCAAGGCTGGAGAGATTGATGGCAATAAAGGCAATAAAGGAAGACAAGCTGAAACAGGACTATCTGTTTTTCTTTGGTGGTTCAGCATTGGAAAATGTATACAAAAAGTATGCGGAAAATGAAGATGACTATGAGATGGTCAAGGGCAAAATCGCAGGTCATTTTAAGTCCAAATTCAATGCAAAATTGAATGTGTTGCATTTTAGAGATTTGTTTCAGCATGAAGAAGAACCTTTTGAAGATTTTGTCAATAGATTAAGAGGAAAAGCAAAAATCTGTGCGTTCAAGGACGAGAACCACGAGATAGCTCTTCAAATAGTTCATAGATGCAAATCGACTTCATTAAAGCGACGAGCTTTAGAAGCTGACAAAGAGCTTAGTCTGGATGATCTAATTAAATATGGTAAATTAGAAGAGTCTGTAAATAATCAAATGAAAGAGCTCAAAAAGTTTAATGAGAATGAAAGGACAGAAGTAAATTGGCTAAACAAGGATGGTAAAGATAAGACTAAAGAGAATAGGACTTATAGAGATGTTAGCAAGAAAGAGAATAATGGTAGAGAAAAGGACCCAAAGTCGAGTAAAGGAAGAATATGCTTCAAGTGCGGTAACGAGTATCCACATGAAAAATCGTGTCCTGCAAAAGACAAAAGATGCAACAAGTGTAATGAATATGGACATTTTGCAAGATGTTGTATGAAACCAAGTTATAGAAAGCATGTTAAAACAGTTAAAAATGACTCAGATTCAGATGAAAACTCAAGTTATGGAAATATTTGGAGAATAAGACTTAAGAGTAGAATTATGGCTCTCAAAGATTGGTTGATGCCGATGGTAACATTATGGTTGAGTGGTATTAGTCTTGGTTTTGGAGTAGATACTGGAGCGCATGTGAATATTATGGATGAAAGGAGTTTTAGGAAATTAGGATTTAAACCAAGATTGAGTAAAGTGAACACAAAACTTTATGCTTAAGGTCAAGAGAGTTATATTGATACTATTGGACGTTTCAAGACTAGGGTCAAGTATGGAAGCCAATATCGATCGGTGGAGTTTATTGTTACAAAAGGCAATTATGGCAATCTACTTAGCTACAAAACATGTGTAGAAATGGGAATAATGGCAACGATAAATTCAGTTGTCAAAGAACCACAAGATCCCATGAAACAAAAAATCATCCAAAGATATCCAGCACTTTTTTCAGGGAAAATAGGAATGTTAAAAGATCACCAGGTTGAGTTGCATATCGATAAATCTGTAAAACCGATACAACAAAAACTACGTCCAGTTCCGTTTCACATGAGACCTTTGGTAGAGTCTGAATTAATCAAAATATTAGATGAAGACATTATAGAACCGATCAAAGGCCCGACACCTAGGGTGTCGCCTATTGTCCCTGTGCCAAAGCCTGACAAGCCAAATGAAGTAAGGATATGTACTGATGCAAGGGAGATGAACAAAGCCATCTTAAGGACAAGACACAATTTCCCTACGGTTGAAGATTTGGCAGTCCTGTTAAATGGTGCCAAGTTTATATCGAAATTTGATCTTAAATCAGGCTACATGCAAATACCCTTAGCTGAAAAATCAAGATACATCACGGCGTTCTGCACGCACATGGGAGTTTTTCAATACAAGAGATTGAATTTTGGAATCAACGCAGCATCAGAGATTTTTCAAAAGATAATAGAGCAGGTTCTGTCTGGTATTGAAGGAGTTTTGAATTTCAGTGATGATCTGATTGTGTTTGCAGCTACAAAAGTGGAACATGATGAGCGACTGGAATCGGTCTTAAAGCGTCTAAATGATTCTAATCTCACTGTGAATGAGTCAAAATGCGAGTTTGGAAAAGAGAGTCTAAAATTTTTTGGGCTTCAGTTTTCAAATAAAGGTATCTCATTGGACAATAAAAAATGCGAAGCACTTCTGATGCTAAATATCCATCTAATGTTAGTGAGGTAAGAAGCTAATTGGGGTTAGCGAATTACTGTAGTAGGTTCATTCCAAATTACGCCTCCATCACGGAACCCCTTCGTGAGTTAACTAAAAAAGGAAACAAATGGGTATGGGGACAAGTGCATGATGAAGCGCTTGCGAAAATTAAGAAGGTTTTATGTAAAGAGGCTTTAAGCTATTTTGATACCAAGTTGAGAACTGAAATAACTGTGGACGCTAGTCCTGTTGGAATTGCGGCAGTTTATCTCAGTATGATCCCAAACGTCCTGATGAGAAACATGTGGTGATGTATGCAAGCCGTAGTTTGACCAAAGTAGAACAGAGGTACAGTCAAGTTGAGCTTGAAGCACTAGCTTTGTTGGGCTTGTGAGAAATTCCATATATACATATATGCCAAAGAATTTGATGTAATTACAGACAACAAGGCCGTAGAGCTTATTTTTGGAAATGTCAGATCGAAACCTAAGGCAAGAATTGAAAGATGGTGTCTGCGTTTGCTGCCTTATAAGTTCGTGGTTAAGCACAAACCCGGAGCATACAATATCGCGGACTACATGTCTCGAAATCCAATTGGTCCAGTTGAAAACCGAATATGAGAAATTCACTGAGAGTTATATTAATTTGGTATCTCGCCTGGCTATTCCAAGAGCTATTGACAAAATGATTTGATAAAATCTACTAAAGAAGATCTTGTTGAAGTTGCCAAAATGATTGAAGGACGGGCCTACAAGAAAATTGAGAGTTTCGTAAAAGTAAAAAGTGAACTTTTTTTATCTAAAGAGGGTCTTTTATTAAGAGGGAATCGAATTGTTATCCCTAAGATTTTTCAGAAGAGAGTGATCAAAATTGCACATGGTGGACACCTTGGAATCGTGAAGACCAAACAATTATTAAGAAGCCATGTTTGGTTCCCAAATATAGACAACCAGGTCGAGAATGTGATCAAATGTTGCCAAAAGTGCCAGATTAATACGGACTCGACTAAGTTGAACCATGCTGTCCAACAGAGTTGCCAGATGGTCCATGGAATTTGGTAAGTGTCGACTTTTATGGTCCACTTAGATGTGGAAAATATTTGTTAGTAATGGAGATGCTGTGGCACATGGTACAAGAGCTTACAGGAAGCAGCTAAAATCATAGTCGAGTGAATGTCAATTAATGATTTATTTACTTATAGATTTATTTAAAGATTTAGTATATTTATTTTTAGTGTTATTTCATTTATTTTAATCATAGAGTAACTTTGAGAATTAAACATTAGGGGTGGTGAAGTGTCGTGAAATAATAACTTAATTTGAACACGCATGAAACGTATGCTTTTATGTTCAAGACCTAGCCCACTTCCAAATATAATAATATATTTGTTTAATTGTTTGTTTTAAGTGTTGAAAAACCTTTCCTATTTTATATTATGAAAGCACATTAAAGTTAATGTATTTAAGCCAACTCAAAGCTAAAGATTTATTATTATATTTCTTTGTGTTTCTTTATTTTCCTTCTATTTCATAAACTTATTTAACTTGGTCACTTAGAGTGGCCACTTTCTATTAAGATTTTGTAATAAAATATTTAAATAGGAAAATACACTTTATTTAAATCCTGAACACTTTACTCTGTTTGTGAAGAAATTGTGACGTGGATCACAGTTTTGACTAGTTGTCTTTTTATCTAGAATTCGTGTGATCTTAATTGATATGTCGATTGAAATGACTGTTCATTTTTAAAAGCAATTTTATTAACCAGTTAATTTCATCAAATACCTTTACTTTTTTAAACATTTGTATTAAGTCACCTCTTAGTCTTCTGATTTCAAGTGTTGTCAAATTTAATTCTTGCAATCTAGTTTCATAAGATATTCTCCTGATTTCAGGCACAGGCCTTGTTGCTCGTCTTTGAACAGATTCGATGTTGTTTATGTCTTATTTCAAGTAAGGTCTCCAAATTGTAACTACATACTCAAGATGAGGTCTGACAAACGCTTTGTAAAGTCTTGATTCTGAATCCTTATTGTGGAATTTAAATGTTCTTTTTATCATTCCAAGAACATTATTTGCTTTTAGTTTATGTGAGTTGTCCACTTTAAATCTTCAGATATTGTGATACCTAAGTCTTTCTCTTGTTTTGTTTTTGAAATTTGCTTATTATCTATGTAATTTTCGTTGTAAGGATTGTTGTTTCCAATGTGTAAAACCTTTCACTTTTCTTCATTCAGTTATGAATTTTGTTTAGATCGTTTCTGAGTACGTCAGACTTTTCGACTTCATCAAGCATCGTTCCTAATTTAGTGTCGTCTGCAAATAATTCATAAAAACTACTTACTTTTTCAGTTAATTCGTTGATATATTTGATAAAAAGTATTGGTCCTAAGACTGATCCTTGTGGAACACCACTTGAGACTTGTGTCCAAGCTGAAACTGTGTTTACGATTAGAAAGATATGCTTTTATCCAGTTCACTATTTTATTATCAAGACCATAGTTTTCTAATTTAAGAGTCTTTATGTGGTACGGTGTCAAATGCTTTCTCAAAGTCGAGATAAACTATGTCCATAGGGATACGTTTATTAAGCGACTCAGTAGTAAGTTCCATCATTTCAAGTCAGTTGGTGACGCATGATTTATTAGTCAAAAAACCATGCTGTCTTATAAAAGTAACGGAATCCATACTTTTATAACAATCTAATGCTTTGAGCTCACTACAAACGTTGCCCACTGAAAAGCAATATGTGGGTCTAACGTTAGGCACTCATTTGTCCTGGATTGCAAAGATGGTAGATTTATGTCTTCATTTTTGAAAAAAACTGATTCAAACTGACAATTTAGAACCTCGAAGATACTTTCTGGATCAGTAATATGGTTGCTTTTAGTATCCAAAATTTGATTGATTTGGTTAGTAACCAATAGTTTTGAATTGACATATCTATAAAATAATTTAGGATTCGTTTTTCCTTTAAAAACTATATCTAGCTCAAATTTTTTAAGATCACTCTTGATCATTTTGTTGAAAAGTTTTTTAATCTTCTTGAATTCGTCAAGTTCATTCTGATTTTTTTTCGACGATGTAAATTTGTACCATAAGCTTTATTTGTACCTGATTAGCTTCTTAGTTGGCGCTGTTAACCAAATAATAGTTTTTTAGTTTTTTTTGGAATGATCACGCTTTGGAATTAGACTTGAGCATAGATTGCTGTAAACATTCAAGAAAATCTCATAGCTGTAATCAACATCTTTGATTTCAAAACTTCTTTCCCAGTCAATACTTTTTAAGTTATTCATGAACAGGTTATAGTTACCTCTGAAGAAATTGTTACTTCTACTGTCAAACATCTTAGCTGAGTTGTTGATGGTCATAAATATCCAGCTTAAGACAGTGTGACCTCTATTTAAGCCCCCTAGGGGTGGATTGTTTACAATAGTTTTAACTCTGTTTTCACAAGTGGTCAAGATCAAATCCAATATATTGGCTGTACAACCATCTGATACCTGAAAGGTATGCTCACAACCAACTGGTTTAAGAAACAGTCAAACACGTTTTAAAGAATGAGCTTTCTTGATCATGGGGAAATATTTCAGGATTTCTATTTTTTGACCATTTTATAGCTGGATATTTAAAGTCTACACAAATTATTACGGTAGTAAAGCGATTTAAAGTCACAAGTTTACTAGCTTCAGCTAAAAGTATATTGATGCTTCTGTTAGTAAGGTTTGTACTCTTTGGTGGCCTATAAACACAGCCTAATAATATGTTGTCTTGACCATTTTTGATTGAGCACCAAACATTTTCAGTAATATCATCTTTCAAGCTAAGTACATTTACTTCAGAAAAGCTAAGACAGTTCTTGACATAAATAGCGATCCCACCGCCTCTAGTGCCTCTGTCTTTCCTAAATAATGAAAATCCCTTTACATTGACAATTGAGCTAGTTCCAAACCATGTCTCAGTCACCAGTGCCACATCTGAATATTCGATAAGTAGTTCAGCTTCAAAACAGGCTATTTCGTTTTCAAGGGATGATGCGTTAGTGTACCAGAAGGAAAGAAAATTTTTATTTTTTTCTAGATTATTACAACTTACGTTTTTAATTTTTTTGTTTGTGTTTGATAAAAATGGACTGGTTGAAAAGTCTTTGCTGCTATTTATATATTTGAATTGTCAATTCTGGTCGTTGGTCGCGATTTTGATTTTGACCACTTGATAATCACGAATGCCAAATCTAAATCCTGTTTTTAAGTTATCGTTTTTTGAGCTTACCATGTTTCTCTTAGAGACAGGTTTTTTTTAGTTCGCGTTGAGCAAATGTCAAGTCAGCACTAATGTATACTGATTTGAATACTTCGTTTGTTTTAAGTTCTTTTGCTTTTTTAACATGGAGTTTTTACTGTTTTCATCTAGTTGTTCAACTAGTAATGGGGTGCTTACAACTGTAGTATCTTTCCTTTTGAAACGTTTAATAAATTTTACATTACTGCAGTCGAAGTTAATGGTTTTTGAAATATTTTGGGCTAGTTTTTATCTTCATCAACACTTTCAGAAAATTTTGTGCCAAAAATTGTAATATTCTTTCTCTTCTTCTCTTCTTCATTTATTCTATTCTAATTGCGTTCAGGATGTTTGTTTCCGTCGTATTTTCAGAATTTTTCTTTTGAAACAGATCACTTAACAACATTGTTGAACTATTTGATTGTTTACCTTCCAATTCGGAGACTCTTTGGACAAGTAATTGTAAAGTACCATTTAGTAAATTTTATGTTAATTTTTTGTTGAAATTTTTTTTGAATTTGCTAGATCAGGCTTTATATCATAAAATTTAAATACTCTATGGTTGTCTAATGCACATAGATTTGCCATATTTCATTTCTTTTCTTGCAATTTTAGCATTTTAGTCTTCATATTCATTGAATGGAAAAAAATCTTACGACCGTGTTAAGCAATGATAAATGACTGGAAAAAATATTTTTACAGTAGTTAAGAATTAGATAGAAATTTTTGTGATTTTCCAGTAAATATAATTTTTCTAGAACAATTACTGTACATAAATGGAAATACAGGATAATTTATTTAATTAATTTATAAAACTGGAGAAAATATTCTGTCTGGGATCTCGAAATGTTGAGGAATCAAGATTAGGACAATTATTATTTTAACACAATATAATAATTTTCTAGTCATGAAATTCATTTTAAAAAAAAATTGTTTAGTTTTTGGACTTTTGGAAAAAAAAAAAACCTCCTCCTTGTTACTTCGCTTGTTTAAGTTATCATTTAAGCGATGATTAATAATGCATTTGTATTGGCGAGAGTTGCATTAAGAAAAAATAAAAATTCTTTTCATAGTCTTTTAAGTTAACGTATTGATTGAAGAATCGTGCCCAAAAGTCAACTTATCAAACTCACTGTCTAAGGAATTGATCGTAAATGAATTGACCGAATTTATAATGGTAACATATATTTTATTAATTAAAGCTATTTTCGCCCCCAATTTTTCTGATCCAATTCCTTTTATTATTATTACAGTTGAACGCATTATCTTTCCTCATAATGTTAATTTTTGTCAGATAACCTTTTTCAACCTTCTCGCTAAGACTGTATTTTTCTGCGGATTTAATGTACAATCGGAATAGCTATTGAGATAAATGGATTTTATTTTTGAACAATTATTTTTATGTAGTCTAAAGATTCTTTAAGTATTGATTTTCACTGTCATCTAGATTATCTTTCTGTTTTATTTCTATTTTTCATGTTATTGATTCTAAAAGCCAATCTTCGTCAAAATCTTCTGAATAACAATCGTCCGGGTAATTCTCATCTGTTAAGTTTTCAGTTGTCACTTTGTTGCAGTTTTCTTTTTCTGAAACTTCAAGATTTACTACTTCACTTGGAAATTTAAAGCCTCTTTCATTTGGGTTAAGATTAGCTCATGTACGCATAAACCAATCAAGACCTAGTAGCCCATCACTGTCTTTAGGATCAATTACTAGGAATTCAAGGTCGCATACATGACCTTCGATATTTAATTTTAATGGTTCTGTTTTACCATTTAAATACTTTATTATTATTATCATATTATTATCTGCCGTTTTTATTCTAATGTCAGACTCCTTTATGGTTCATTTATTCCTTTCCACAAAATTTTTGCTTAGTATTGAAGTTGTACATCCGCTATCAAGTGCCATATTTAGTGTGATACCATCTATAGTTGCTGATATGTATAAAAGGTTTCCTGTATCACATGTGTAAACCCAAGTAAAAATTTTGGCGAAAATTATGTGAAAAAATTTCGAAATATTGACTTCGAAATTTTTACGTAGTTTTTTGTTAAAAATTTCGAAAAATTTTCGGAAACTCATTTCGAAAATTTTTTGAAAGCTTATTTCGAAAAAATTCTGAAATTTGATCCGAAAAATTTTTGAATTTTTTTATATGAAAAGCTTTGAAAATTTACGCTATTTTTTTTAATGCAAAATTTAATCTAAAGTATAAAATAAATTAAGACTAGAAAATAAAAGATTTTATAAAAAAATTACAGAATTAATATACTTAATCAATTTTATTAAAATTTAGTATAATAAAAATTAAATTACATTAACAAAACGACATAATCAAAAGGAAAGTTAAACACAAATAAAAACTTCTTCTTTCTCTTTGAAGTAAAAAATTTTTTTTTTAACTTTCCATTACTATTGTATCGAAGAATCAGACTCCAAATTTGGCAATTCTAGACCATTTTTTCTAATTTAATCTCGGCTCTTTGTACACATTTGACGAATTGATTAAAGGAACTCAGAGTTAGTTAGATTTATCTTTTAGTTGCTAGAAACTTTTAAAAAAAGCTAAAAAATTTAATTCATAACAAGAATTTTTAAGTTAAATCACCTCTTCTTACAGTACTGCTACGATAAACTGTTTTTACGTAAATTTTACGTGAAATCACGAATATTTACGTAGCATTACTATACTTGAATAATCCTATGAAACTTTTTAGCTGTTTTAAGCTGTTAAGAGTTCTTTAAAAATTAAGAAATTCAAATGAAGACAACATGATAGTTTGATATTTTATTTTCGATATAGTAGCTTTAGGACAACGACTTAACAAATTAATATTGATTGAATCATCACATAATCGTCCGAATTCCTCTCGATCATTATTCGAAGATTAACGTTTGATACATTGAAATGAAAGCTTTACAATTGAGTTCTTTAGTTCGAGATCTAAAATTATTTTTAATTTGATTTTATTAATTGATAAATTTAAAAAATAAAAAAGTCTGGCTTCATTAAAAAAATTAACATTAGCTATAATCAAGTCTAAGTTGCTATGTAGTTATCTTATTAACTTTATAAATTTTGGGATCTTATATTTCTGAAATAATTTTTTAACATTACATACTTCGAAACACCTTAAGGATATTCCAAATAAAAAAGCTTATTCGAATTAGCTAAAAGAATTTTAATTAAGTTTAAATTTTGAATTTTCAAACTAAATTAATCTTTTCTAAAAAATCAAACTCTAATCGAGTTCTAAAATTTTGAGAAAAATATTTTAATAAAATAAGTCAAGTTTTAAAAAAACGAAGTGAATTAAAAATACTTTTAAATACCCTGTAAAATTTCGGTCATATTCAATTGTTCAATCATAGTTTTCAACTGTTAATTTGTTAATGATTTTGTGTCTCTCCTCAAGTTGAATTGTGAAATGACCTATTGAACTCAAAATTAGATGTTTTGTTTTATTAATTTGATTTTTTTTCAAATAAGAAGTTGAGAGGAGAGTAGTGTTGCGAGTCGACTTTGATTTCGACTTTAGAAGAAAAAGAAAAGACGCTCTCTATTATTTAGTCCAGACAAGTCTCGAAAATCTAAATTTAAGACTTATTACTTTTAAACATCTCTAGATTTAATCAAAGAATGCGTCTTTGTTTCTAAAGTCGAAATTAAAGTTGACTCATAACACTAGAGGAGAGTCTTTAAAATCGCAAAAGAAAAATTGATCGTAAAAAAGCGGCAATTTATTTAAAAAAATTTTTTTTTTCAAATTAAATTATGTTCATAATTTTGGGTTTGGTCTTGAGAAATAAATCGGTTTTATTGTTTTAAATATTTTTTTTATTATAAATGAACTTTATTTGTTTACATTAAAATCTTAAAAAGACATAAATTAATTCATTGAATAATAAATTCTCACCAAAAACGATTTTTTTTTTGTAATATTCATGTTCTTAATTTAATAAAAAAAAATGGATAAAAATACGAAAAAAAATTGAAATAATTTCGAAAATTCAAAAATTTCGAAAATATTCGAAAAATTTTCGAAATCATTTTTAATTGGGATACATATTCTGGCTTTTCATTTAGATTGTCACAATCATTGTTTACTTTCTCAACCATATTAACCCTTCTAGTATTATGATTCTGTTTAGAGTAATTTTTATTGTTATTCAGTCTACATTGTGAAATCTTATGGTCTGGATTTTTGCATCCGAAGCATATTAAGTTTTTCTTGAGCTCATAATTCTGGCTTCTTAATTTTTCTTTACCATTTTGCTCATTTTCTGACCTTTAAATTTTGAGACGTATTCTTTTCCACTAATGGATGGTTTCATAAAAGAATCCTTATTGAACTGTTGGCTTGCTAAAATTACTTAATCCTTTAGTAAAAACTCTTGCATGTCTGACGGCATCATCTAGCGTTTCTACATTCTTACTCTCTAATTCGGGCCCTTACTCTTGGGTCAAGGGCTTCATGAAAGAACCAGACTTATTAGAACTCATCTATCTTATCTATTTTGTTTGCAATTGTCTGGAATTTCATTATGTTGTCCTCAAAATTTGACGTTAATTTTATGCTTATTAGTTCAGATCTGAGCCCTCTCTGAACATCAGCTGGTTTCAGTGTTGCTAATACCAGTTTACTTGGTACTGAATGTCTTGTTATGATTTCGTTTATAAACACTTTAGCTATTGATTCTGATGTCTGATCTGGTAGTGCGAATGCTTCAACCCATTTCGTCAAATAGTCGGAGAAAACGACAACGTACCTGTTTCTAGAACTGGTTCGACTCAATTCTAAAATGTCTACCGCTATCATATCGAATGGTTTATGAAATTCCAGTATTGGTTTTAAATTTGCTCTTGAAGCGACAGGATCTTTTAGTCTTGAACATATCTGACATGACTCCACGTGGTTGATTGTTTCTTTGTAAGCATTTGGCCAATAAAATCGGTTTGATAGTTTCATCCAGTTCTTCTTTTGTCCTAGATGACTTCCCATGAAATTGTCATGACACATTTTTAGAATATCGAGTCTTATTTCTTTTGGTACCACTAATAATTTTTTCAACACCCCGACGTTCTCCCGACGCACCTTAAGTAATACGCCGTCTTCGAAAAGAAAGCCTTCCATCTGTTGGGCTTTTACTTTTCTAATCAGGTCTGAGATCTCTTTATCTCTATCCTGTAACCTACCGATTTTATTATTGATTGAGAGAATATCTCTCTCTTCCATGTCTTGTTTATTCTCAAATACAAAACATTCGATCCCATTTATTATTAGGGTATCGTTTATAATCCTGGCAACGTTATTCCATCCAAACGACTGCCACATTTTCGGAAATGATACTTTGTATATTCCATTCCGTAAACATTTTCTTGCCAATTCTTTCAAAGCCAATTCGACGTGTTTGACTGCTAATTTACTCTTCAAATGTCCGTTAACGAAATAAAAGATTTTATCTTTTATTAAACATTCGTCCACTATATGTGGAATGGAAATTACGTCTTTGTCAATTAGATACTTAAGGAGGTTGCTTTCTTTTATATCCTTGATACATAATACTATTGGTAATTTTGATCATAAGATGTTCTCGTTCATAATAACTATTTTTTCAATGAAATTGTCTAGTTTTTGTTGGTTTTGTTTCCAAATATTTTTTGTATTGAAAACAGTCAGCCGTAAAATGGTTTTTCCCACAAAAAATACATTCTTTGTTATTTGGCGATTCTTTCCCCACTGAATCTGAATTCGAAGTTACGGCGTTTACTTGTTCCCCAATAATATTGAACGTTTCATTTCTTCTCCCTATGCATTTTTCAATCTGTTTTGCGTTTTTTCCAGACCAATTCGAATTCCTTTGATTTTTCCGTAACAATTTGTTTTTTGACTTCCATTTCTGTACCATCAATAAAAACTTCTGTTAAATGTTTTTCTACTTCCTTCTTGTCTTCTTCATTTAGTTCACGCATATAATTAAGTAGTCTGTGACCAAATTGTTCTACATCTTCATCTGGTCTTTGTCTTGCACCGTAAAATTCTATCTTTACGTTTTTTGGTCTGTATGAGGCTGAAAGATTTTTGATCAAATGGTCTTTAATTGATCTATAATCTTTCCTATTTGCCATCAATTTAAATTTCTCTAGTGCAAGTCCTTCTAATAGACCTACTACTTCGTGATGACGTTCCTCATCTTCCCATCGTGAAGTTTGTAGCTCAAATCTTTCAAACCAATCCCGTACGTTTTGAGTTCCATTTCTCAACGTTTCTATTCTGATCGACCGATTCAAAATGGCAAACTTGTATAGAGTTTCTGCGTCAAGTTCTTGGTACTTTTCTTAGGTACCATTTTTTCTACTTTGGGATCTTCTTTGTCTTCTTCATCTTCCGTTGGGTCCACAAACTCCTCTTCGCTGTCGTCGCCAGTCTTTTTAACTAAATTCGCGTTCGCCTCAATCATTAGAGCCAATTTCCTCACTTCGTCGTCCACTCCAATATTTTTGATGACAAAAACGTTTAATTGCCTCATTTGCTATCTTATTTAGTTCAGTCGAATTTGATTCAATAGTATATTTGCTTAACTGGTCAATCCATTCTTCCACAGTTTCACCAGTCACATTAGCTGATGCTAAAATTTCGACCAGTCCTGCCTTTAATTTTTGAAATTTTTGATGGAATCAACCGTAAAACCTCTTTTCCTTGCTGCAATTTAGTACATTTGTCCACGCATCAATAGCCGCTTCAATGGTTATTTCTTCCATTTTGATTGATTTCACTGCTTCGCTCATTTGCCAGCACTGCTGTCACCAATTATGTAATGCCGATGGATGGGTTTTTTCCTGACAATGAGACGGATACGTGAATAATACCTAAATGTAATTATGCGGGTGCTTTTTCTTAAATATCCTAATAAATCCCTATGAGACTTATGCAGCCTCGTATGGATGACTTTTTCAGCCAGAGCCTAGAACCAATCAGTTGGTTCTGTTTATAGTCTGTTGGTCAGCAACCGACTTGAACTAACTTTTCAGCTGGTTCCGATTATAGAGTCACCTATTCGGCAGCTCTTCGAAGCAGTAAGCCTACTACTTCTATCTTTTGATATTTATTGAAATATCCAAAAGATTCGAGTTCTTGTTCAGAAACTCTGGATGACTTATTCACTCTTCCTTTAGTTTAACGAGAGACTTAAGAACTAAGCCGCTCGGATAAAACAAATAAAAGAAAAATTTAAGTTTATTTTAAAAATATTCTTTATTTCAAATACTGTAATATGTTATGTAAAAAAATTTAAAGTTATATTTATGTTAAAATATTAAAATAACAAATGAAGTAATTTTCTTCAACTTCATAACAAATAAAATTAAAATAAATTAAAACAAATTAAATGTCAGGGAACATCTTCATTACACAGCTCAAGAAATAAAGCTTGAAACTGGAAAAACTCTTACATTAACATGTGATCTAAGTGATAAAAATCAAATTTTTAAACTCTACCATCAAGTAACAACTTAAAAGTTTTTTTCCTCCTTTTATTTTATTTATATGATAATAGATAAAAAAATCTATTGATCATGTTGACATGCTAATTAACAATGCTGGTATTGTTAATGGAAAAAAATGTCTAGACTCATCAGATTAATCGATTGAAAAAACATTTGATGTCAATTCAGTCGAACCTCGGTAAAACGAAGTCCTCCGTTCCAAAAAAAACATGTTCGTTATAGAGAGGTATGTTATAACGAAAATTCCATGTAAAAAGATGGGGTGTGAAATTTTGGTTCTATAAATTTTATTGAAAAAAAAAATATAAAAAATGTAAAAAAAAATAAGAATAATTGAAAAAAATAAGAAAAAATTAATGTTTAACAAAATAATTTGAAATTTTTTGTTGTTTCACTACGACATTTTTGATTATTGAGGTCTCGATCATTAAACCATAAATCAAGTGCATCTTCTAAGTCTTGATATTACAGTTTTCTAATTCGCTTACTGTCCGGTTGAACTAAACTATTTTGATAAGGGTTAGGAAAAATATTTGAATTGAAAAAGAACGAGTATTTTCTTGGCCCAGTGATAAATATTTTGGTAACGAAATCTAAATCCAATGAAGGAATGGCAGCCGTAATTCCATTTAAATTGCTCACTTATATTTAGCGTTCTTTTTGTGACAAAATTCATGTCAGCCATTAACGGAAATAATAGATTTTTTACATAATTTAAATTATTTTCATAAAAACTCCATTTGAATAGATCAGGGATGGATTCATCAACCAAAATCTCTTTACTTAGATTAAAATTATCCGTGATAAAAATAAGATTTTTATTCTCCCTACAAATATCTTTGTACAAACTATATGTTGTCAAATCTGAATAATCTGTACATTCAATTAAATCAGATTTTAAATTCGAAAGTTTATTATAAATGTTTGATTTTTTAGAAATATATTTAGTAGTAGTAGTAGTAGTTTGACTGTAGCTGGCTAGCCAGCGAGTGTGCTGATAAGGCACACTAAGACAGCTGATGTGATTGATTGCTGCTCATCCATCAATCAATGCCTTCTTTAAAGCTGTTAACATTGGGGGCTTCAACTAATTCATTTGGCAGCGAGTTCCATATGTTAGCGGTTCTGTTGAAAAAAAATTTATCTCTATGTTGGAGCCTCGATATTTCTTTGGGATATTTGAGGCAGTGACCTCTTCCTTGGTTTTTTGTGACATTTAAATTGTTGCTTTTTTCAACCGATTCTATTCCATGCATGAACTTGTATAATTGAATTAGATCACCTCTTTTTCTTCTTTCCACCAGATTTGGAATGTTCAAAGCCTTCAATCTGCTTTCATACGGTTTGTTTCTAATTGACGAAACAAATTTCGTAGCTCTGCGTTGAATCCTTTCAACATTCTTACAGTCAGACTTAAGAATTGGAGACCATACAGGCACCGCAAATTCCAAAAGAGGTCGAACAAGAGTTAAATGCAATGATCTTAATAACATTCAATCAAAACGAGCGAATGACTTCCTGATGCGACATAACATTTGATTTCTTTGTTTGTAGCCTCTATCACTTGATTTTTCCATTTAAGATTTGTATTGAAAATAACTCCAAGATCTATTTCGGTTTCTGACGTTGCTAACTGCTAACCATTAATAAAATAAGAAAATTCTTTGTTTTTATGACCATAATGCATAACCACACATTTTGATGGGTTGAAGAGAAGTAGACAATCTTGAGCCCACTTGAAAATTAAATCTAAATCTGATTGTAGTTTCGAGGCGCTTAATTCTAATACCGTTTGCGAGAAAATTTTAGTATCATCTGCATACAATTTCACAACATTCTCTATTCCTTTAGGTAGATCATTTATATACAAAACAAACAATAGTGGACCAATCACTGACCCTTGTGGTACACCGCTAAAAATCTCAACCCAAACCGACAAAATTTCACCTTGAATAACTCTTTGTCTTCTATTTTTCAAGAAAGCTTCAATCCATTTTAGTGTCAGACCATCAAAGCCATACGCTTTCAATTTTGTAATTAGTCGTCTGTGCGGAACAGTATCAAATGCTTTCGCAAAATTTAGCAGAACCACATCAACAGGAATACTTTTGTCCAGACTCATTGAAATGAAATCTAGAGTTTCCAGAAGATAAGATGTACATGACTTTTTCTTAACAAATCCATGCTGTTCTTTAGATATAATATTATTCTTATAAAGATAGTCTTCCAATTTGGTTCTTATTATGCTTTCCATAATTTTGCAAGGAATTGAAGTTAAAGACACAGGACGATAATTGCTTGCCGTTGATTTATCACCTTTTTTTTCAAATGGAGTATATTTGCTGATCTGAATTGTATTGGAAGCTGACTTTCAATGATGATTCTCTGAAAATCAAATTTAAAGGAACAGTAAAGGCTTCTGCACAGTTTTTTAGCAATAACGGATGAAGCTTGTCTACACCACATGATTAATTTTGATTCAGGTCTTATAATTTATTGAAAACCATTTCATAACTAATGTCATTTGGCTCAATTTCAATATATTCTGACAAGTTTTCATTAAATTCAACTTAAAAAGGAGGAAGCTCACCATCTAGTTCAATAACAAAAACATCTTGAAAACAATTATTAAGAAGATTTGATATCTCTTTCGGTTCTTGCGTTAATTCATTGTTTAACTTTTTTAATGCTTTGATAGATTCTTTGATTATTTGTTGATCTTTTAGGTATTTGTACAATATTTTTAAAAAAAACCTTCAATAAATCATAATCTTCGATAAATCTTCTTACAAGATGGTGAGCTTCCTCCTTTTTAAGTTGAATTTAAAGAAAACTTGTCAGAATATATTGAAATTGAGCCAAATGACATTAGCTATAAAATGGTTTTCAATAAATTATAAGACCTGAATCAAAATTAGTCATGTGGTGTAGACAAGCTTCATCCGTTATTGCTAAAAAACTGTGCAGAAGCCTTTACTGTTCCTTTAAATTTGATTTTCAGAGAATCATCATTGAAAAGTCAGCTTCCAATACAATTCAGATCAGCAATATTACTCCATTTGAAAAAAAAGGTGATAAATCAACGGCAAGCAATTATAGTCCTGTGTCTTTAACTTCAATTCCTTGCAAAATTATGGAAAGCATAATAAGAACCAAATTGGAAGACTATCTTTATAAGAATAATATTATATCTAAAGAACAGCATGGATTTGTTAAGAAAAAGTCATGTACATCTTATCTTCTGGAAACTCTAGATTTCATTTCAATGAATCTAGACAAAGTATTCCTGTTGATGTGGTTCTGCTAAATTTTGCGAAAGCATTTGATACTGTTCCGCACAGACGACTAATTACAAAATTGAAAGCTATAATTAAAAAAAACCTTCAATTGCCAACAATTCACCAAAAAAATTTTATTATAAGAATTCTTTTATAAGATCTAAAAGCATGAAAAAGAAAATTTCTCAAAATTTTTGACTTTTTTTTTTTACCTTGCGGATAAGCAAAATAATATCCTTTTTTAAAATAAAAGAGAAAAATTAAGTAATTTACAAAAAACTGTTAGGCTTTATTGATTTATTTATATTTTACCCAATACGAATCAATTATGCTAAAAATTACAAAAAAATTCAAAGAAAAAGTAACTTTTTTTTTGAATGGATCACCTGAAGCCATTTTAAAATTTCTATAATTCTCTTTTTTACTTTGATTATCAATTCAAAATTTTATAATTCTAGCAAACAAATGCATTTTGATAATTTTGTTGCTATATTAATTAATTGTAGCAGGAAATTTACAATATAAAAATCATTTATTTTAAAAACGAATTTACTTCAAGTTAATTTAATTTTTCACGATGAAGAACTTAGATTAAAATTATCCGTGATAAAAATAAGATTTTTATTCTCCCTACAAATATCTTTGTACAAACAATATGTTGTCAAATCTGAATAATCTGTACATTCAATTAAATCAGATTTTAAATTCGAAAGTTTATTATAAATGTTGATTTTTTAGAAATATATTTATCGATAAATAGAATATAAAACTAAGGTAAACAGAGATTATAACCAGAAATGAAAAAATAAATTTCTTCATCGTGAAAAATTAAATTAACTTGAAGTAAATTCGTTTTTAAAATAAATGATTTTTATATTGTAAATTTCCTGCTACAATTAATTAATATAGCAACAAAATTATCAAAATGCATTTGTTTGCTAGAATTATAAAATTTTGAATTGATAATCAAAGTAAAAAAGAGGAATTATAGAAATTTTAAAATGGCTTCAGGTGATCCATTCAAAAAAAAAAGTTACTTTTTCTTTGAATTTTTTTGTAATTTTTAGCATAATTGATTCGTATTGGGTAAAATATAAATAAATCAAATAAAGCCTAACAGTTTTTTGTAAATTACTTAATTTTTCTCTTTTATTTTAAAAAAGGATATTATTTTGCTTATCCGCAAGGTAAAAAAAAAGTCAAAAATTTTGAGAAATTTTCTTTTTCATGCTTTTAGATCTTATAAAAGAATTCTTATAATAAAATTTTTTTGGTGAATTGTGGCAATTGAAGGTTTTTTTTAATTATATAATCACCTTGTTAAAGATTTCACTCAGCATGTATTTTATCTAATTCGGTCTTTAATATTGGGTCTTAGCGTTCAAGAAAGGACCAAGCTACTTAATACTTGTCCGACAAGTATTTAGAAAAAAAAATGTCAGAATTTAGGCTAAATTCTGACATTTTTTTGTTTTGATAATAGTTAGATAAAATTTTTAGTTTTAATCTTAATCCTCCCTAAGCATCAGCCCAGTTCAGAGTTGTCAATAATTGAGTCTTAATTTTTAACAAATAAATAATACACCTGAATTCGCCGAATATTTTGTTTTTTTTATTTTTGACGTATATAAATTCAGCTTTTTTAAAAGGGTCCTTTCAGTTTTTATTTGTGTTTTTTAAGATTATGAAAATTTAGAAACATTTATATTTTCTCTGCTTGTATTTACAAGATATTCACAATTATCCTCTAATTTGTGGAATTCGTCTTCGAGGTTTTGTGAAGTTCAGTACAAAAGAACAGAACAAAGTTTAAGAAAATTAAATCATTTTTTTTCTAAAATTTTAAAACTTATTCTATGAATGCAGCATGGTGCAACATTCAAAGTTGCATTAACTGTAAAAGTCTGCTAATGATGTGCAAAATCTCTGCAAAATGCACTCTGCTCGATTCTATTGAAATTTAATTTCTGCTAAACTCTGCAAATTTAGCAGACCTTGATATTTGATGCAACTTTGAATGTTGCACTATGTTGCATTTACAAAAATAAGTTTAAACCTTTAGAAAAAAAGTTATTTAATTTTTTTACACTTTTTTCTGTTCTTTTTATCATTTTGTACTGAATTTCACAAAACCGATAATTTTCTCATTTAAAAGAAGACATAAAAAGCATCAGTAATATTTAAATTGATTATTGATTTGATTTACTACAAAAAATTATTCTATGTATAAAAAAGGTGCTACAAAGTATTTTGCACTATATTGCAGTATTTTTTCTAAAATTTTTTATTATCTTTAATTTTAATTAACCAAAAAATGAAGAATTTGAGTTCAATTTGTATTCGAAATTCTCAGCACCTGAAAATGCTTAGTTTTTCATGATTGGGTCATTGCTAAATGTTCTGAAAAGAAAATTTTCTGGTTAAAATCCAAAGCATTTTTCATCTATAAAAAATGAGATGATTCATAGATGAAACATCCAGTGAAGTCATCGTTTTTAGCATGACTGGAATTCTGCGAAATATTGCATTTTCTAAAACTTTTTAGTTAACTTCTCGTCTGGTAAAATTTCAGGCAAAATAAAAAATTATTAACCACTTTGAATTCTTTTTTTAAGACCAGTATTCGCAAACTTGAAGTTTAAGATCAATTTTTGATACTAAAAATGATCAATCAAACTTAAAATATTAAATAAATTGTATTTTTTAATAGAATTAGTACAGAGGCACATTTTTTGTTTTAGCATACTTTTTTAAAGCTAAGGGTAGAATCTGCAAAAAACTGTAAAAGATTGCAAAAAAATGATTTACTAAAAAAGGTATCTTTTCAATGTAATGTGTATATTGAAGAGTTAACCTTTTTATTTGACATAGTGTGCTAAATTCAAGAAGTATCCCTGCAGTAATTTTATTAAGAAATATCTATTTATTTTAACTTGATTTGATCATTTTGAGCATCAAAAATTGATAATAAACTTCAAATTACCACTAAATTCAACATGTTACAGAATCGATTTGTCAATTTTGTTATTAAAATTTGTTGAAATTTATCAATCAAAATGAATTTAACACAGCTCAAAAAATAACATTGATTCTCCTTAAAATTGTAAACAAGACAAAATTTTTCAGTTTCACCTTGTCAATAAAGTAAATTTTGGACAGTTTATCTTTTAAACAAAAAGTTGTAGATTAAAAAACTGGTGAACCAATTCATGGCAAAATATTCAATTCTTAAATGATTTTAGAATCATGGAAAATTATTCAAAATATTCAACAGGTAAAAAGACACTAGGATCAAACGACTTTTGTTCCAGTATAAAAACTCTTCGAACAAAATCAAACAAAGCAATTAATTAAGTGAAAATGAAATTGGACAAGAAATTATATTTAATTTTTATCTTAAACTTTTTAAATGTTGATTTCAGCTTAGAGGCTGCTTCCCTTGTTGAAACTACAAATTTCGAATCTGACACCACAGATTCTTTCACCGAAGAGTCAACAGATCTTTCAATCAAATCTCTACCGAATTTTCCTCTGAATCAAATTCAATTTTAACAACATTGATTTCTCAGACCAAACCACTGAAATCATAATTGAATCATCAAATTTTAATACCCTGGTAACAACTAATGATACAAATGAAACCAAAGATTTTTCCACCGAAGAGTTGACAAATCCTTTCAATCAAATCACAACTGAAATTTCCTCTGAATCCAATTCAATTTAACAGCAAATGATACTATCTTCGTCTCAACAATAGACTTAGATGAAACCACAGAGCTTAAAAATATGAGCTCAGAAATATTTTCTAAACCACCAAATTCTTCGCTTTTATCTTCTGGCATCAACACTTTGACTGCCAATGAGACGTATGAAACTTTGGCCGAAAATACAACTCTTCCTTCTGAAGTCACGACTAGATCGACTCTATCTGAGTTTAACACTTACATGGAAATATCAGGTCTTGTTCGAAACAAGCGTAGATCATCAGCTAAATTGATTTTATTCAAATCTAATAGAGTTTTGTTTATTGGAGACACGAACATTACGGGTGTGGAGCAAGCGCTGTTGGAATCCCTGCAAAAAAACGCTACGCTTACAGTCAAAAAGTGTTTATTTAATTTAAAAATTTTTTTTAGTTTAAAAATGTATTTTAAGTGAAGGCAATGACGTATATTCTATTGATATGTCTTTAATTTTAAATACAATGAACAATAGTGATTTGTCTTTAGATGATTCTATATTGGAAATAATCAAACAGGTTAAAAGAAGATGAGCAGAAAATAAACATAGAAGCAACAAGGTCGGCTTTGATTTGAGTATAGATACATCCAGTGCTGTCATTTCAGGTATATTTGCTTAGTTTTAGTTTTTTTTGTTAAATGACATTTTTAGCTAATGAAACTTTGGTGATTAATGGAACGACATATGTTATCATCTGTACAAAAAGCGTAGGACAAAGTCAGATGACTTGTGAAAGAGCTGTCCAACAAAATGGGAACTCTTGTGACAACGTCAACGAGTCAAGTGGAAATTGATTCATTTGCTTTTAAATTAGCTTTTTACAAATATCTATTTTTTTATTCCTTTTTTTATTCTAATTTTCGAATTTTAAGAACATTTTATTTATAAACATGGGCCAATTTTTTCAAATAAATTTAATTGAGAGATTAAGAGGTATAATAAAATAAAAAAAATGGAATCTATCATAGATTGCATTGAGAATTAATTCAAATTTCATTGTTTAAAATTGATCTTTCTTATTTTAAATTTGGCATATTATTTATATTGTTATCCCGTATAGCCGGTTATCCCGTATAGCCGGTTATCCCGTATAGCCGAATGGTTTGTGTGTTAGTCATGCAAGCAGAGGATCGAGGGTTTGAAACCCGCTGAGGGTGAAAAAATATTCAAAATATCTCTGTAGTACGGGGCGAATGTTTAACACTAGAAGCACCAAAATTTTTAACTACTAGAAGCACCAAAACGAGTCAAATGACTCGTTTTAATGGAATCTATAATGGATAAAAATTTATTATTTGGATAAATCTATTCAATACTTAATTTTAATTGAGCGAAAATACATATTTGGCTAAAAAAAGTATCTGGCAACAATTTTATCTTCTAATGAATTCATTTCTTTTTGAGCCAATTCTTCGTCTTTCATGTAAAATACGCAAGCTATAATTTTTGCATTTTTTAAAATTGCTTATCTTCGTTTAAGTATTAGGATTTGAGTCAGTTTTTTAAAGATTTGTATACTTTTTATTAATATTTTATGACTCATCCATTGATTTTGTAGATAAAGTCAAAATTTTAATTAAAAGCGAGTCAAAATGACTCGTTTTGGTGCTTCTAGTAGTATATACTTGATTTTGTACAAAGGATATTTTTTTTGGATAATAATTATTGTAGTAGCAATTTTATTTTTTATTAGTAGCAAAAAAAAGTATTAAATATTATATCAAAAAGTAGCAAAAATATTTTTTTTAAGTAAGGTGCATTTAAGGCAAAACTACGTCACTACTCTGGGATTCTAAATTTTTTTACATATTCGTGTTCCCCATGTATGATAACCCATGTTTGGTGGTTTTTTTTATGTTTTTACCTATTTCAGGTAAAAAGTTATTTAACTTTGAAAAAAGGCGTTTTTGATGCATAGCACATTAAAAACCCTTTTTTCTCCCAAAAATACTCCGATTTTTATATTTTTTTTTTTATTTTCTGATTTTAAATGCTTTAAATTTTATTATTCTTGATTTAAAAATAAAAAATATTCTTAATTTACCTGTTTTTTTTATACTTTATACCTTTTTTTTCACAAAAAAGAGAGCCGAGCTTCGTTGGCAGGTGAATATATCTAATATGTATATCAGTAGATAGATCTACTCAATACGCACAAACTAATGAAGAGCTTTTTTTCATATGATCCCTACTTGCCAAGATATTTACCTTTTACTAGCAGCTGTTTTTGAGAAAAAATTCAAATTTTTAATTTTTCAGTCTTTTATAACTAAATTTTTGACTTATGTCATTAAAAATCATTTTCTTTTAATCTTAATAACTGAATTAATTAGAATTTAAAGTTGAAATGAAAAAGCAAAAACAGCATTTAAGAAAATTGCTCGAGCAGAGGCTTGCAGCCGGGCAAATTCAGGAGGTAGTGAATATTGAACCAAGATTTTTACCAACATCGTCGACTCTTACTTCTATTGCGTCATCTACTAATGAACTTGCTGATACTTCTGCTTATACAACTGGAAGCATTGATTCTGTCCACATGATAGCTGAACTGTGCAATTCTATGCTTAATATTGATTGTACTCAACGTTCGCTTAGTGTCTTAATTTATGCCTATCTTAAAGTATGCTTTAATTCTTAATTTATTTACTTTTTCTTTAATCAAATGTTGAAGACATTTTAATGTGCCAGATAGGGATGCTGAGACGCTTTTGGAGGGTTATAATAGCCTACATTAACAATATAAAATTTGAAGTTTTATTAAAAACCTATTTTAGTGGTAAATCAAAAGCAACAAATGTATCCCACACAAAAATATCGACTAGTGCAATAACTGAATCGGATCAACATGAACAAACTATGCCTACGATTATTGAAGACATAGCTGGAAACTTGAATGAAAGGGACTAAAAAACTATTTTTAATTTAATGTTTAAAAATAAATTTTTTCTCAAAAACAGCTGCTAGTAAAAGGTAAATATCTTGGCAAGTAGGGATCATATGAAAAAAGCTCTTCATTAGTTTGTGCGTATTGAGTAGATCTATCTACTGATATACAATATTAGATATATTCACCTGCCAACGAAGCTCGGCTCTCTTTTTTGTGAAAAAAAGGTATAAAAGTATAAAAAAAACAGGTAAATTAAGAATATTTTTTATTTTTAAATCAAGAATAATAAAATTTAAAGCATTTAAAATCAGAAAATAAAAAAAAAATATAAAAATCGGAGTATTTTTGGGAGAAAAAAGGGTTTTTAATGTTGCTATGCATCAAAAAACGCCTTTTTTCAAAGTTAAATAACTTTTTACCTGAAATAGGTAAAAACATAAAAAAACCACCAAACATGGGTTATCATACATGGGGAACACGAATATGTAAAAAAAATTTAGAATCCCAGAGTAGTGACGTAGTTTTGCCTTAAATGCACCTTAGAATAAGAAATAAAAAAAAGTGTGAAAAAAAAAGGAAAAAAGAAAAGACAATCAATTAATCAATTAAATTTGTTTGTTTGTTTTATTCGTTTGTTTTATCTTTACGTGGACGTCCTCTGCCTCTTTTTTGAACTAATTGAGTTGAGTTGAAATTTACTGCTTGTAAAACAAACAAGTTATTCGATTCTGACTGAATTGTTTGAGTTTCTGTTGTAATTGGGATATCAGTTTGATTTGAAGAAGTTGGCATTGAAAAAAGTTCTTGATTGATTGGACCCATTGAATTTCTTTCGAGTGCTGGCAATGCTTTCTTTCTGCGACCTTTCGAAGCGTTTTTCTCAATGCGTAAATCTAAAGTTGGAAATGATAGTAAACCCATATTGTAACCGACACCAATTACATGTTTGCAAACAAATTTTTTCTTCCAACACGGACATCGTTAACAACGTATCGTTTCCGTCGTTAACAACACTAGCGATAATCGATGTTGATTCGGATTCAGATTCGAAATTTTGAGACATTTTAAATTTTTTTATAATTTTGGATTTGGATAAAATAATATTTATAGAGTTTTCCTTATCAGAACTCATGTCAATTATGTTTTAAATAATCATTAATTAAATTGTTAATTAGTTAATACCTCTTAACTTTTTACTACTAATAAAATAAAATTAACACCTTTTGCAAATAAAAAAACTGCTAAAAAAAATAAATTATCTATTTTATGATCTGCTTTTCAAAAAAAATATAATTGCTACTAGAAGAAATAAATTTGCTACTAGCGAAAATATAAGCCATTTTTTTTTATTTGAATTTAGTTAATTTAGAAAGTTATTCTTATTATTATGCTGAAAAAAAATTTGCTCAAATAGCAAAAATTGACTTAGATTTTAGCGGCCAAAAATCGAAAAAGAGTCATTTTGACTCGTTGGTGCTTCTAGTGTTAAACCCCTTTCGTCATAAAAAATATGGATACCGGTTTCGACTGGGTAATAATAGCGGTGTAGATGACCAACTCGATGCAGCTACCTCTGTGTCAGGTTCGGAGCCGTAGCTCAAAAAGGTACAGGAAAAGGAGATGAGCGCCTCACCATTATCCACTAGGATCGAAATGGACATATTATTTTATTATTTATATTGATATTATCCAAAGCTTTTTTATAAAAAACTTTGAAGAGCTTTTTAATGTATTTAAAATATTTATTTAAACTCCAGATGTGTCATTTCTAAGCGGTTTTGTGTAATTTAATTCTAAATTAATTATATGCCATAAATTTAATGCTGAAGAAATTAATGCCTAAGTAAATTATTGCTGAAAATATGATTAAGAAATTCATATTCAGTAACAATTTACATTAAAATATGTGTCTAGCAAACTACAGCACTGTAATAATCGACAAGTTTTAACAGCATATTCGTAATCTAGGTTTTTGAAAATCCAGAAAACATATTTTAAACGGGGTAAAAAAAAATATTATTAATTTACTAGAGGGTCTTGAAGTTTGAAAGTTTCTGAAAGCAGTGATTGCAGTTTTTTAACTTAATAATTTGAGCCATTTCTCAAAAGTCTTAGTATATTTACATATTCTTAAAAAAGAAAGAATTTTGTACAGAAAAGCCTTTTTTTAATGTATCCAAAGTGTAATTTAGCTTTATTTTTAACCAAACATTTTTTTTTGTTTTTTTTTGGTTCCTGTCGGAGAAATTTTCCCAAAGACCTATTTTTGTATTTAATTTCTGAAACTTTTAAAAAATTTTTAAACAAATTGTGGGTGTTAATTTTTAAATTTAAAACCTAATTAATCAAAAAATTGAGTCAAAATTAAATCAATTTCACTAAAATATCTTTAAAATTTAATTCTTTAATATTTACTCTGAGAGTTGTTTAAAAGTCCATAATATAAGTCCAAGTCCGTACTTTTTTTAAAAAAATTTTTTAATTATTTTTTTAAAGTTTAAGTCAAAGAATTTTATTTTATTAAATTTTTTTAAAGTCCAGCCACATGAATTTTTTTTCCCGTTTCAGCTAGATATTTTGGTTGCCTAGTTAAAGTCAAAGTCAATAAAATTAAAGTTCAAGTCCGAAATTTATAAAAAAAAGTCTTTGATTGGACTGAACTTGAGACTTGTGACTTTTAAACAACTCTGCTTTACTCCTTTATTAATAAGAATGAACAAAATCATCCAATTAAACATGATTTTGAAGTTTTTGTACAAAATGTAACAAGTTATGCTACATTAAATGTTAAACAATATGATTTTGGAAAAAAATTAAAGAAAAGAATTTTAATTTACCTAAAATCATATTGTTTAATTCTAGTTGTGGATTAAATTTTTTTATTTTTATTTTTATTTGAAAATGATAATCAATACAAAACATAATTTCAATTCAAAAAGTTTATCTTAAGATATTAAAATAAATCTTTTATTTAAATTAAAAAAATTTATGCAATATAATTAACATGTAATGTAGATTTAAAAAATAAAAAAATTTTGCAAAAACATTTCTCAATGCATTGATAAAATAAATTTTTAATTTATTTAAATGATTTTTTGTAAAGTTTTATTTTCATTTTATTATTTACAGCAGTTCTAATAAAAACGAAGAAAAAGCCTCGACCAAACGTTACGTTTTATTAGAACCGCTGTAAGAGCTGTATGCCTTGCGTGCAAGGTCGCTTAGATCGGCCGGCTAGGTCGCTAAATTGGAGATTCAAACAACTATCAGTCGAATTTGTATTCAGAAGAAAACGAGCTTGAGAGATTAAAATCGGAAAATATCAAACTCAATGATAAGATAATTAGACAAAGCCTCGAGCAGTCTGAGCAACAACAGCTCACCTGAATAAAAAAAAATGAACTGATGGACACACTTGAATACAATTCAAGCAGGAAAAGTTCTGAAGTTAACAAAAAAACAGTGCAAATTAATCAAAATCAGATACAGTCAAACCTCTTTATAACGAACTACTTGGGCGGAAAATTCGGTATTCGTTATATCGAAATTCCCATATAAAATGATAAGGACAAAAAAAATTTTAAAACAAATTTTATTGATTAAAAAAATTAAAAAAAAATGCGAAAAAAACAAAAAGTTAATTTTTTGAAAAATATCGGTAATATAGATGGTTGTTTGGTAAACCTACTTTCAATTTTAAAATTTTCAGTATTAAAATAAATTAATTACATTAGAATTTTCATCTTTTTTGGTTAAAAAAAATTGTTTCAGTTTATTTAATCAATCGATTGCTTCTTTTGAGTTAATCACTTGTTTATTTTCATTGTTGCTCTTCAATTTCTGTATCACTGTCTTGCTCTACTGGATTGTTTGTTGCTATTGAATCGACGATTTCTGCCTCTTTTCCAGCATTTAAGTGGTTATTTTTTGCTCAATATTTTTCTTTATAATTTCTATCTTGACTTCAAGAGAGATACATTTTCTCTTTTTGAAAACTTGCTTTTCATTTATTTTTATCAATTAGAATGTTTAGATAATCAATAATAAGAAATAATCAAGTATTTATTTACTATTTTTTATTATCAATGTGTTAATTAACGGATGTCATTTGTTTTAAATTCGTTATATAGAGATTATTTCTTTAGAAAAATATTAATCGTTTTTTATTAGTTCGTTATATCGGGATTTCGTTATAAAGAGGTTCGTTGTATCAAAGAAAATTAGCAATCTTTTCCTTTAAAAAAAACCGGTTCCTGGATTCTTATTCGTAATAAAGAGGATTTCGTTATATGGGGGTTCGTTATACGGAGGATCGACTGTAATACAAAATTACACTGAATCAGTGCACCACAGCCCATTAACCGGAGTGAAAGTGTTTGACTATTGAACACAGCCGGTAGAACGGGATCAACCAACGTAAAAACCGGTTCAGGCATGGCTAAAGAATGCTCGAACGCGACAACAACTACAATTGTCATGGCCTCAAGAGTGCATTCTTTGTAAATAATCTATTAAACCAAGCGAATGTCATTTTACTGCAAGAAAGGTGGCTTCACTAGAACGAGGATATCCGCAATGAAATTGACTCTACTACTTTGTTAAAAGCATACCACATTGCAACAATAAGGAGTGCAAAATCAGGAAGATCGCCTGGTGGATTAGGGTTGCTTATTAATAAGAAATTTGGTAGTAAAATAAGTTGTCAATAGTAACATATCGATCTTGACATTTGACAAAATTGCTTTGTTTGGCGTTTATCTAGTAAAAGGTTCATCCACTGAGGCGTGTTTGCACTTTAATGAACTGGTTGACAGAATGCTACAATATGCTAATGATAAGAGAAATAACAATATGAAGTGATAATTCTCGGTGATTTTAACTATGACCCTAACAGAATGAACTCAAGTGACCGGTACACTCTAATAAGAATTGAGAAGGAAAGTTTATGTTTGCTGACATCGAGTTCACACAAAAAAAAACGTCAACATTTCGATCACCACTTGGTGAATCTTGGATTGACCATGTTATTCTATCAAAAATCTGCAGGATTCCCTCAATTAATGTAGACATAATAGAAGACAAAGAAATCTAGGTGACCATTCTACTATTAAAGTATGCTTTGAGTAAGATAGAAGCGAACAAATCCAACCGTTTTCGAACGAAATTGGCAGATTGCATAAAAAGAAGGAAAAAAACGCCCAAATGGGATAATCTTGGTTTAAATACGAGATTCAACATTGTGCCTATATAAGGAAAATTCCAATTTCATTGATCTTATCTGACAAAGCAGAACCAAGTGAAATCGAAAAGAACCTTGTTACCTGTTTAGAGATGCTACTCGACTCGATGACGAAGGCTTGCGATGGAGTGAGTGACATACAAAAAAGCAGAAAATGTAAATCAAAACATAGTAAAAAGAAAGATTGGTGGGATCCAGAATTATCACTAATCAACGTCTCAATGCGAAAAGCTTATTTTAGCTATCGTCAAAGCTCATTCAAAGATTAAAAAGCAAGACAAGAGCTGAAAGACTACAAAAAAGTTTTCCGACAATAAAACAGGGAAAATATCGCTATTGCTAAAAGTAATCTAAATGTTAAACTCAAAAGACTCTCCAAGACTGACAAAAATGCGTTCTGGCGTGAGCTTAAATCAATCAATAGAACGACCACGAGCATCACTATACCATTGGCCTAATTGAAAAAAGAGTATGAGCAACTCTTTAATGACAAATTTCTATCTGATGAGAATTTCGAGTAAGAGGTGACAAATGGAGTCGTAGATTTTGAACAAGAACACGCTGGAGTAAATTTTAATTTCAACTATACCAAGGATAACGTAAAAAATGTCATCAAGAATCTCTCAAATGGAAAGGCCACTGGGGCATCAAATGTTACACTAGAAATGTTTAAGTACGGAATATGTGAGGAATTGATAGGGCTAGTCTAGGGCCTGCTAAAGACGTGCGTACAGAACCAAGTAAGCCTTCAAAGTTCAATATTGGAGTTATAAAACCACTTTTAAAGGACAATAAAAAGAAATTAACGTGTCCAATTTCAGGTCAATTATGCTCTCGGACCCACTATCAACTATAAACGAGAAGATAATTCTGCTGGAAATTAATAGGTTTCATTGTGATAGTCCAAAGCAGTTCGGTTTTAAAAAAAGAGTTCGTGTGCACACGTTTTTTCCATGCTTCGCGAAACGATCTTGCAAGGACGATGTGAGAAAAGAAAGACATTTGTTTGCGCTATTGATGAGTCGAATGCTTTCGATAAAGTCATTAGATACTTTCTTTGGGAAAAACTAATAGTCAAACTACCTTCTCATATTATGCTAACACTAATGAGATACTCTGCGCAATTACTAGCAATAATTGAGAATGATGGCGATAGAACTGATAAATTTAAGACCTCTGTTGGTGTCAAGCAGGGTAGACGACTCTCTCCTAGGTTTTTCTCAATATATGTTCACATCCCACAAATTGAAAAATTGAATAAAGGAGTTAAAGTTGGATCGATACGAGTTGACATCATTCTGTACGCCGATAACATCATCTTGATAAGCGACACTGAGGCAGAACTATAAAAGCTAATTGAAAAGACTGAGGAATTTGGTCGTCTTGCACAAATCAAATATTATCCAGAAAAAACTGTAATAATGATTTCGATATGATCTCAAAAAAAGGACACTTTCTAAGAATGGAATAGCGCGAACTCACAAGAGTAGATCAAATGAAGTACCTGGGAGTCTCCTTTAACAAGATGATGACAAACCACACTCACATCGAATGGAAACAAACTGCATCAAACAAGGCAGCGCCTAAATTAAAAGGAAGTGTCATTAGCACTTTTATTTTAATACAAAAGCTTACTATTTAATACCAAACTTATTTAAGACTAGTGCTCCTCTATGGGATGGATGCTCTAGCCATTAATCAGACAGAAACCTGGAAGATACAAGTTATTGAATCAAACATTCTTAAAAGTATGTTTGGACTACCAAGACATTCAAAGAGCTCTACATTTGCAAACACCTTAGGAATTGACACAATTAAAACTCGAATAATTCGAGCCAAGTGTGATATATATGAATAAGATTATGTGAAAACTCGTTGACTTACACCTTTCTAAATCAACTATTCGTGAAAAGAAGTAGCTTACCAAATGATCTTAATTGTAAATCCTTTATTAAAAACATTGAAAGTATAATTGATTTTCAAGGCACTGTTTATCGGTACCATACTCAAATTAGCCTGTTTTTTACCAATAATTTACTTTTCCATATTTGAAATGCTGTCAAAATCTGATATGGTAAAAAGGATAAGAGATTTACTAAAACTAGGTCAAGCAGGCAAAAGTTCTCTAATTGCCCTCTTGAAACCAGAAAAGATGCAAGTAACCAATATTACTCTGCTATTAAATATCTTTTATCCATATGTAAATGTGTAAATTTTGAACAATTTTTTTTTTTAAATCAATTTTTACGTCGATTTTGGTGTTTTACTCGAATTAAATAGATAATAAAAAATAATACTAGGTGATGCACTAAATTTATCATAATTTACTCGTATTTACTAATCTTATAAACAGAATATATGACATTTTTTAATTCAAATTATTATAATAAAAAATAAAAATTCAAGTTTTTTTTTCCTTAAAGGAATTTATACTTATATAAATAATTAAAATTTAATGTACATTTTCTTGCAAAAAATTGAGCTAGAAATCAACATATCTAAAATCCGCTTTATATCATCAACCAGCTTGATAACCAATGGAACATAATGACGCAGTCCTCCCGCTACATATCTTTCGCTCAATTCAAATTATCGATTCGAGACAGTTAGTAATTAAAGTTTATTATAGGCTTCATGATGCAAAATATTCGAATGAGTGTTAAATTTTTGTTTAAGTATAAAACGTACTGCTGAGCTTAGTAAGACTTGAAATTTTTTAATGCTGGTCTCCGAAAATGAATTCAGCAACGGAAAAGAGTAATTAATTATAGATCCGATTAAAGATTTATGGCTTACTATTTAAACTTAAGAAAAACATTTCTTATTTAAAGTAAAAAATTACGAAATTAAATAGTTTTTTTTTAAATAAAGACAAATTTAATTAAGTTAAAGTAAAATTAATCTTAAATAAAGGAAACTGTTTTTCATTAAAGTAAATTATTCTTTTCTTAAGTAAAATAAATCCTATCTAAATTAAAATTAATCTAATTAAAATAGTCAATAAATTATTTTTTGATAATGCTCCATTGTTGGATTTCGGTGGTCTTCCACGCTTTCGTACACATACAAATTCTCTAATCATCTTCCAATGGAGTATAAGTCAGTCGACTTAAAGCTACAAAATGCTTACAAATCCCATGCTCAAGATAATAAACACAACTGCAATACTTTGGCCTTAATGAAATAAAATACTTTTTTGTGTATAAATATACACGATAAGCCGAATTCTTGTCTATATTAAAATCCAACAATGTAAGGTTATCTGACTCGGTGATCAGTACATTATCTATTTTTATAGTCAGATCAAAATTTTTTTGAGCTTTACTAAGGTCTGTTGCCATTTGTACAACCATATTACAACCTTCCAAAATAGTGCCGCGTTCATAATTAGTATAAATCTGTTTGATAACTTTATTAAATCCCTCAGTGTTGATGTTGGTGGTTGAGAAGCCAGGCGGACTAGAGAATAAAGGCCAGTTATTCCATTAACTATCAAGCCGTCACATTTATGCAACTGCTGCTTTGCTTTATGCCTTTGCAGTTCATTGTTAAAACAGTAACCGCAATATGTATCACGATTTGTTTGATAAGCAAGTGACTTGTGACAAGAGTGGTAAGCTATATGTCACAAAGTATTTAAACTCTTGAATACTCATTTCTTCTAATATAGTCCATTTGTTTCGTCCATTTTAAGTGAAACTTTAGAATTGTATGAAATTACTTTATTTTAGATTTTTTTGGCTATATATTACAATTATTTTACTTTAGAATAAAATACTTTTCTTTATGAGAGCAGAATTTTCTTTATGAAAAAATAGTTTCACTTTATTTGAGATTTTTTTTTCTTTAAAAAAAAATGGAATACTTTATTAAAGATAAGTTTAACTTTATAAAAGAATGTTTTTCTATAGTTTTAATATTATCTCAAGATTTATATAGGTTTCCTAAGGTGCTTTATTTAAGACCCCATTTTTTGTTTGACAATATTTTAATTAAGTTCAACCGTTATCTACAGCGCTGTTTTATTTCATCAATCATTGGGGTAAAAGTTAATTTGAATCAAATTTAAATTGATTTCATTTTGACCCTAAATTTTTTTTTGTTTATTTTTAATTTTAAATCAATATTTTCCTTATTGTATTTTGTGAAGACAATGAAGCAAGACTTACAATGAAATAGATATTTTCATTTTCCACTTGAAGAGCCTTTTTTTAATTCGTCTAAGTATTTGTTTATCTTATTTTCTAGATTTTCTTTTTCCTTGAAAATGTAGAATGTGACCAAGTCGTCAGAAAAAAGAAGAGAGTATTCACTATTAGTTTTATTTCTTTTAGGTAAATCATTTATAAAAAATTACTAAAAAGTAATGGACTAATTACTTAGCCTTTAGGAACACCTTCAGTAATGTGGTATTCATCACTTATATGATCATTTTCATTTTCTTTAAAAGTTCTTGAGTTTAAGAATGATTAATTCAATGTATAAGGTAAGGGGGAAGGTTCATAATAGGTTCATAATCAGGAGGGAATAGGCCATCTCCTTGATAAACTTGGATGCTTCAGCGCTCCTTTTAATCCATTACCCGTCCCATTCTGCTCCAAGGAAGGTCAATTTTTGGACCGGGTTTAAGATGGACTTTCTCGCACTCACCCTACGAGTTTTAATTTTGCCCTAAGCACGTTGACCAGGACTTGGAGCTTGTCCCGATCGCGGTGCGCAATTAGCAGGTCGTCCAAGCGCCCATAGGTATAACGCGTGTACTTCCGGATAAAGGTAAGTACGGCGTTAAGGAGCGACTGCTGACTACTAGAGGACTACTACTAGAGGGATTGTAAGCAAACCTTTGGCGCCTCGATGCATCTCGTTAGGGCCGAGAAATCTACAATCGGGGAACTTTGGAGCTGGGTCTCCTGACCAGAAACAAAGTCCCATAGAATCTGGGGACTTTCACGAGTGGAACGGGCTCGAGGATCTTGGCTCTTAAGAGGGAATGGTCTACATGTAAGCGTAAATTTTCCCAATTTTTTAAATGAATCAGACCAGTTTTAATTCCAAAATTTTTTTCAACTGATTCTTAACTCTGAAGTTGTCTGATTGAATCTCTTTTTAGTATTTTGACAACGAGTTTTTTGAAATATTCTTCGTATTTCCCTGCGTTCCTTAATTATGCTGACAATGTTCGTTGGGAGACTTTTTTAAAAATTAAATGTTTTTGATTTGGAATGTTTTTATGAAGTGCAGAAATTATTTTTTGGGTAATTTCTTCATTTAGTTCATCAATCGATGCTGAATTTATTCCTGAGTTTTGATCTTCTAGGTTTCACGGAATAAAAACCAACTACAGATTTATTTGGACGCTTAAGTACTTATCTGGGCTCATGGTTTTTCCACAACAATTTCACACCTGGATGGTTTTCAACAATTGAATTATTTTTTTTTTAAATTATCTAACCGCACTTATTAAGGCTCGAAATAATCATAGTGGGGGAATAGCAATTTTAGTAAAAGAAGGAATTGAATTTAAAGAAGATTTTTCAGTTGATAAGTTTTCTGCAGAACTTATTTGTATAAAGATAGCTTTAAAAATACACAATTTTTTGTTTTTAGTCTTACAATACACCAATACAATACACTAATGAACCGTACAATACACCAAATATTCAACTCCCTTTTGCACTTTTCCAAGGAATGTGGTAAATTTATAATGGGAGGTGATCTGAATGCGAAGACTAAAATATTAGTTTGTTCTAGTGAAATAAGAATGGAATTATCTTAGAGAAAATTATTTACAAGCTCAACCTCTCAGTAATCAATGATAAAACAACAACTTATAATAAATTTAAGACAAGTTATTATGAAATCCTATGAATTTTTTAATCCTATCTCCACTCTCTGATTGAGTTGTTGACTTTGAAGTATTGATCGATGATGATATGCTGAGTGATCATTTTCCCATTCAGACAGACATCTCAGTTGAACATTTGATTATAATTAACTATTCTAATAATAATTTTAATTTTAAAAAAGCAAATTTGGATCTCTACCAAGCATACATTAATTTAAAAAAATCCTCAAGTGTTGTTGAGTGTGAGTGTTACACTTACACTATACACTCAAACTTGAACACTTGATAAATTTAAGTGTGACAGTTGGTCTTTATACTTGAACACTTGAAAAATTCAAGTATTAAACTTGGTTCAAACACTTAAACACTCGAAAAATTCAAGTTTGTTGGAATAAAAAATACAAATAATTTAAAAAAAAAATTATTGTACTTTTCTATTAATAAAATTTTTTTTAAAATAATTTTTTTTTCAGAATTTTTTCTTGAATAATATGACCATGTATATGAACAAATAATGAAAAAAAATTTTGTATTCTATGGAGATAATAATAATTGATAATTCCAAATTTTTAAAATTTTTTTTTTTCTAAATTATTAAATTTAAAAATGGTAACATTAATTTAAGTAGTTTTCGAAATATTGTGTAAATTTTTAGTCCTTGTTCGATTTGACTTTTAGATTATTAAAATTTGAGAGAAGAGTTCAACTTCTGAACCAAGAGGGAGAGGACGTGGACTAGGAAACACAATTAAAATTCCTCTTCTTTTTTAACAATTTTGGAGCAAAATCAACCAGGAATTTTGACACGAAGTCAATGCCAACAACTTGAAACAAATGATTAGCTACTGAAGCAAA